>JANJXV010000978.1:0-243122 GCA_024803745.1 Megascapheus bottae | reverse complement strand
ACACACCTCCATTCTGTGACTTCACACACCTCGATTCTGACTTCACACACCTCCATTCTATGACTTCACACACTTCCATTCTATGACTTCACACACCTCCATTCTGTGACTTCACACTCCTCCACTCTGAGTTCACAGACCTCCATTCTGTGTCTTCACACACCTCCATTCTGTGACTTCACACACCTACTTCTATGACTTCACACACCTCCATTCTGTGATTTCACACACCTCAAATCTGAGTTCACACACCTCCATACTGTGACTTCACACACCTCTATTCTGTGACTTCACACACCTCCATTCTATGACTTCACACACCTCCATTCTATGACATCACACACCTCCATTCTGTGACTTCACACACCTCGATTCTATGACTTCACACAGCTCCATTCTATGACTTCAGAAACCTACATTGGTACTTCACACACCTCCATTCTATGAGTTCACACACCTGCATTGTGACTTCACACACCTCCATTATCTGACTTCACACACCTCCATTCTGACTTCACACACCTCCATTCTGACTTCACACACCTCAATGCTGTGACTTCACACACCTCCATTCTTTGATTTCACACACGTCCATTCTATGACTTCACAGACCTCCATTCTATAACTTTACACACCTCCTTTCTGAGTTCACACACATCCATTTTGTGACTTCACACACAATCCATTCTGTGACTTCACAAACCTCCCTTCTGTGAATTCACACACCTCCATTCTGGGTTCACACACCTCCATTCTGTGACTTCACACACCTCCATTCTGTGACTAGACACACCTCCATTCTATAACTTCACACACCCCCATTCTGTGACTTCACACACCTCCACTCTGTGACTTTACACACCTCCATTCTTTGACTTCACACACCTCCATTCTGTGATTTCACACACAATCCATTTTATGACTTCACAAACCTCCCTTCTGTGAATTCACACAACTCCATTCTGGCTTCACACACCTCCATTCTGTGACTTCACACACCTCCATTCTGTGACTTCACACACCTCCATTCTATGACTTCAAACACCTCCATCTGTGACTTCACACACGTCCATTCTATGACTTCACACTCCTCCATTCCATGAGTTCACACACCTCCATTCTGTGACTTCACACACCTCCATTCTATGACTTCACACACCTCCATTCTATGACTTCACACACCTCCATTCTGACTTCACACACTTCCATTTTGACTTCAAAGACCTCATTTCTGTGACTTCACACACCTCCTTTCTATGATTTCACACACCTCCATTCTATGACTTCACACACCTCCATTCTATGACTTCACACACCTCCTTTCTGAGTTGACATACTTCCATTCTGTGACTTCACACACCTCCAATCTGACCTCACACACCTCCATTCTATGACTTCACACAGCTCCATTCTCTGACTTCAAATACCAACATTCTATGACTTCAAACACCTCCATTCTATGACTTCACACACCTCCATTCTGAGACTTCACACACCTCCACTCTGTGACTTTACACACCTCCACTCTGTGACTAGACACACCTACATTCTATGATTTCACACACCTCCATTCTGTGACTTCACACACCTCCATTCTGACTTCACACACCTCAATTCTGTGACTTCAAACACCTCCATTCTATGATTTCACACACCTCCATTCTATGACTTCTCAGACCTCCATTCTATGACTTTACACACCTCCTTTCTCAGTTCACACACATCCATTCTGTGACTTCGCACACCTCCATTGTGACTTCATACACCTCCATTCTATGAGTTCACACACCTCCATTCTGACTTCACACACTTCCATTCTATGACTTCACACAGCTCCATTCTGACTTCACACTCCTCCATTCTAGGACTTCGAACACCTCTATTCTGACTTCACACACCTGCATTCTGTGACTTCACATACCTCCATTCTATGACTTCACAAACCTCCATTCTGTGACTTCACACACCTCCACTCTGTGACTTTTCACACCTCCATTGTGTGACTTCACTCACCTCCATTCTGTGATTTCACACACAATCCATTCTATGACTTCACAAACCTCCCTTCTGTGAATTCACACATCTCCATTCTGGGTTCACACACCTCCATTCTGTGACTTCACACACCTCCATTCTGGGACTTCACACCCCTCCATTCTATGACTTCACACATCTCCATCTGTGACTTCACACACCTGCATTCTATGACTTCACACTCCTCCATTCTATGAGTTCACACACCTCCTTTTTGTGACTTCACACATCTCCATTCTATGACTTCACACACCTCCATTCTATGACTTCACACACCTCCTTTCTGAGTTGACACACTTCCATTCTGTGACTTCACACACCTCCAATCTGACCTCACACACCTCCATTCTATGACTTCACACACCTCCATTCTATGACTTCACACACTTCTATTCTGTGACTAGACACACCTCCATTCTATGACTTCGCACACCTCCATTCTATGACTTCACACATCTGCATTCTGATTTCACACACCTCCATTCTATGACTTCACACCTCCATTCTCTGACTTCACACATCTCCATTCTGACTTCACACACCTCCAATCTATGACTTCACACATCTCCCTACTATGACTTCACACACCTCCATTCTGTAACTTCACACACTTCCAATGTTTGACTTCACCAACCTCCATTCCATGACTTCATACACATCCATTCTATGACTTCACACAACTCCTTTCTTTGACTTCACAAAATTCCATTTTGATTTCACACACGTCCACTCTGTGGCTTCACACACCTCCATTTGTGACTTCAAACATCACAATTTTGACTTCACACACCTCCATTCTGTGACTTCACACACCTCCATTCTGAGTTAACACACCTCCATTTGTGACTTCACACACCTCCATTCTGACTTCACACACCTCCATTCTATGACTTCACACAATTCCATTCTATGACTTCACACACCTCCATTCTGTGGCTTCACACACCTCCACTCTGAGTTCACACACCTCCATTGTATGACTTCACACACCTCCAATCCATGACTTCAGAAACCTACATTGTTACTTCACACACCTCCATTCTATGAGTTCACACACCTGCATTGTGACTTCACACACCTCCATTATCTGACTTCACACACCTCCATTCTGACTTCACACACCTCCATTATGACTTCACACACCTCAAGTCTGTGACTTCACACACCTCCATTCTATGATTTCACACACCTCCATTCTATGACTTCACACACCTCCATTCTATGACTTTACACACCTCCTTTCTGAGTTCACACACATCCATTCTGTGACTTCACACACCTACATTGTGACTTCATACACCTCCATTCTATGAGTTCACACACCTCCATTCTGACGTCACACACTTCAATTCTATGACTTCACACAGCTCCATTCTCACTTCACACTTCTCCATTCTATGACTTCGCACACCTCTGTTCTGACTTCACACACCTGCATTCTGTGACTTCACACACCTCCATTCCATGACTTCACAAACCTCCATTCTGTGACTTCACACACCTCCACTCTGTGACCTTACAGACCTCCATTCTGTGACTTCACACACCTCCATTCTGTGATTCCACACACAATCCATTCTATGACTTCACAAACCTCCATTCTGTGAAATCACACATCTCCATTCTGGGTTCACACACCTCCATTCTGTGACTTCACACACCTCCATTCTGTGACTTCACACCCCTCCATTCTATGACTTCACACACTTCCATCTGTGACTTCACACACCTCCATTCTATGACTTCACACTCCTCCATTCTATGAGTTCACACACCTCCTTTCTGTGACTTCACACACCGCCATTCTATGACTTCACACACCTCCATTCTATGACTTCACACACCTCCATTCTGACTTCACATACTTCCATTTGGCTTCAAACACCTCATTTCTGTGACTTCACACAACTCCATTCTATGATTTCACACACCTCCATTCTATGACTTCACACACCTCCATTCTCTGACTTCAAAATCCAACATTCTATGACTTCAAACACCTCCATTCTATGACTTCACACACCTCCATTCTGAGACTTCACACACCTCCATTCTGTGACTTTACACACCTCCACTCTGTGACTACATACACTTCCATTCTGTGATTTCACACACCTCCATTCTTTGACTTCACACACCTCCATTCTCTGACTTCAAAATCCAACATTCTATGACTTCAAACACCTCCATTCTATGACTTCACACACCTCCATTCTGAGACTTCACACACCTCCATTCTGTGACTTTACACACCTCCACTCTGTGACTACATACACTTCCATTCTGTGATTTCACACACCTCCGTCCTTTGACTTCACACATCTCCATTCTATGAATTCACACACCTCCATTATGACTTCACACAACTCTATTCTGTGACTTCACACACCTGCCTTCTGTGACTTCACACACCTCCATTCTATGACTTCACACCTCCATTCTATGCCTTCACACCTCCATTCTGTGACTTCACACACCAACATTTATGACGTCACACACCTCCATTCTGTGACTTCACACACCTCCATTCTGACATCACACACCTACATTCTATGACTTCACGCACTTCCATTCTATGACTTTACACACCTCCATTCTGTGACTTCACTCACCTCCATTGTGAGTTCACACACATCCATTCTGTGACTTCACATACCTCCATTCATTGACTTCACACACCTTGATTCTCTGACTTCACATACCTCCATTCTACGATTTCAAACACCTCCATTTTGTGACTTCACACATCTCCATTCTATGATTTCACACACCTTCATTCTGTGACTTCACAATCCTCTATTATATGACTTCACACACCTCCATTTTGTGACTTCACACACCTCCATTCTATGACTTCACACATCTCCATTCTGAATTCACACACCTCCATTCTGACTTCACACACCTCAATTCTGTGACTTCACACACCTCCATTCTATGACTTCACCCACCTCCATTCTGTGACTTCAAAAACCACCATTCTATGACTTCGCACATCTCCATTGTGACTTCACACACCTCCATTCTATGAGTTCACACAGCTCCATTCTGACTTCACACACCTCCATTCTATGACTTCGCAAACCTCTATTCTGACTTCACACCCCTCCATTCTGTGACTTCACATACCTCTATTCTCTGACTTCACACCCCTCCATTCTCTGCCTTCACACCCCTTAAATCTGAGTTCACACACCTCCATACTGTGACTTGAAACACCTCCATTGTGTGACTTCACACACCTCCATTCTGTGACTTCACACACCTCCATTCTATGACATCACACGCCTCCATTCTGTGACTTCACACACCTCCATTCTATGACTTCACACACCTCCATTCTATGACTTCAGAAACCTACATTGTTACTTTACACACCTCCATTCTGTGACTTCACACACCTCCATTGTTTGCCTTCACACACCTCCATTTTGACTACACAGACCTCCATTCTATGTCTTCACACACCTTCATTCTTACTGCAGAAATCTCCATTCTATGACTTCACAAACCTTTCTTCTGTGAATTCACACACCTCCATTCTGAGTTCACGCACCTCCATTCTGTGACTTCACACACCTCCATTCTGTTACTTCACACACCTCCATTCTATGATTTCACACACCTCCATTCTATGACTTCACACACCTCCATTCTGCATTCACAGACTTCCATTTGACTTCAAACACCTCATTTCTGTGACTTCACACACTTCCATTCTATGATTTCACACACCTCCATTCTATGACTTCAAACACCTCCATTCTATGACTTCACACACCTCCTTTCTGAGTTGACACACCTCCATTCTGTTACTTCACACCCCTCCAATCTGACTTCACACACCTCCATTGTATGACTTCACACACCTGCATTCTGTGACTTCAAAAACCAACATTCTCTGACTTCACACACCTCCATTCTATGACTTCACACACCTCCATTCTATGACTTCACACACCTCCATTCTATCACTTCACACACCTACATTGTGACTTCACACACCTACGTTCTATCAGTTCACACACCTGCATTGTGACTTCACAAACCTCCATTCTCTGACTTCACACACCTCCATTCTATGACTTCACACACTTCCATTCTGTGACTTCACACACCTCCAATCTGACCTCACACACCTCCATTCTATGACTTCACACACCTCCATTCTACGACTTCACACACCTCCATTCTTTGACTTCACACACCTCCATTCTGTGACTTCCCACACCTCCATTCTGAGAATTCACACAACTCTATTCTGTGACTTCACACACATGCCTTCTGTGACTTCACACACCTCCATTCTATGACTTCACACCTCCATTCTATGACTTCACATCTCCATTCTATGACTTCACACACCAACATTTATGACATCACACACCTCCATTCTGTGAATTCACACACCTCCATTCTGACATCACACACCTACATTCTATTACTTCACACACTTCCATTCTATGACTTAACACACCTCCATTCTGTGACTTCACTCACCTCCATTGTGAGTTCACACACCTCCATTCTGTGACTTCACACATCTCCATTCTATGATTTCACACGCCTCCATTCTGTGACTTCACACACCTCCATTCTGCGTTCACACACCTCCATTCTGTGACTTCACACACCTCCAATATATGACTTCACACACCTCCATTTTGTGACTTTGCACACCTCCATTCTATGACTTCACACACCTCCATTCTATGACTTCACACACCTACATTGTGACTTCACACACACCTCCATTCTGTGACTTCACACACCTCCAATATATGACTTCACACACCTCCATTTTGTGACTTCACACACCTCCATTCTATGACTTCACACACCTCCATTCTATGACTTCACACACCTGCATTGTGACTTCACACACCTCCATTCTCTGACTTCACACAACTCCATTCTGAATTCACACATCTCCATTCTGACTTCACACACCTCAATTTTGTGACTTCACACACTTCCATTCTATGAATTCACATACCTCATTTCTGAGTTGACACACCTCCACTCCGTGACTTCACATACCTCCAATCTGACTTCACACACCTCCATTCTATGACTTCACACACCTCCATTCTGTGACTTCAAAAACCACCATTCTATGACTTCACACATCTCCATTGTGACTTCACACACCTCCATTCTATGAGTTCACACAGCTCCATTCTGACTTCACACACCTCCATTCTATGACTTCGTACATCTCTATTCTGACTTCACACCCCTCCATTCTGTGACTTCACATACCTCCATTCTTTGACTTCACACCCCTCCATTCTGTGCCTTCACACACCTCCACTCTGTGACTTTAAACACCTCCATTCTGTGACTTCACACACCTCCCTTCTGTGACTTCACACACCTCCATTCTATGACTTCACACACCTCCATTCTAAGACTTCACACACCTCCATTCTATGACTTCACACGCCTCCATTCTAAAACTTCACACACCTCCATTCTATGACTTCACACACTTCCATTGTTTGAGATCATACACCTCCATTTTTTGACTTCACACACCTCCGTTCCATGAATTCACACACCTCCATTCTATGAGTTCACACACCTCCATTCTATGAGTTCACACACCTTCATTCTTACTTCAGCAACATCCATTCTATGACTTCAGACACCTCCATTCTATGACTTCACACACCTTCATTCTTACTTCAGCAACATCCATTCTATGACTTCACACACCTCCATTCTATGACTTCACAAACCTCCATTCTGTGACTTCACACACCTCTATTCTGGGTTCACACACCTCCATTCTGTGACTTCACACACCTCGATTCTGACTTCACACACCTCCATTCTATGACTTCACACACTTCCATTCTATGACTTCACACACCTCCATTCTGTGACTTCACACTCCTCCACTCTGAGTTCACAGACCTCCATTCTGTGTCTTCACACACCTCCATTCTGTGACTTCACACACCTACTTCTATGACTTCACACACCTCCATTCTGTGATTTCACACACCTCAAATCTGAGTTCACACACCTCCATACTGTGACTTCACACACCTCTATTCTGTGACTTCACACACCTCCATTCTATGACTTCACACACCTCCATTCTATGACATCACACACCTCCATTCTGTGACTTCACACACCTCGATTCTATGACTTCACACAGCTCCATTCTATGACTTCAGAAACCTACATTGGTACTTCACACACCTCCATTCTATGAGTTCACACACCTGCATTGTGACTTCACACACCTCCATTATCTGACTTCACACACCTCCATTCTGACTTCACACACCTCCATTCTGACTTCACACACCTCAATGCTGTGACTTCACACACCTCCATTCTTTGATTTCACACACGTCCATTCTATGACTTCACAGACCTCCATTCTATAACTTTACACACCTCCTTTCTGAGTTCACACACATCCATTTTGTGACTTCACACACAATCCATTCTGTGACTTCACAAACCTCCCTTCTGTGAATTCACACACCTCCATTCTGGGTTCACACACCTCCATTCTATGACTTCACACTCCTCCATTCTATGAGTTCACACACCTCCATTCTGTGACTTCACACACCTCCATTCTATGACTTCACACTCCTCCATTCTATGAGTTCACACACCTCCATTCTGTGACTTCACACACCTCCATTCTATGACTTCACACACCTCCATTCTATGACTTCACACACCTCCATTCTGACTTCACACACTTCAATTTTGACTTCAAAGACCTCATTTCTGTGACTTCACACATCTCCATTCTATGATTTCACACACCTCCATTGTATGACTTCACACACCTCCATTCTATGACTTCACACACCTCCTTTCTGAGTTGACACACTTCCATTCTGTGACTTCACACACCTCCAATCTGACCTCACACACCTCCATTCTATGACTTCACACACCTCCATTCTCTGACTTCAAAAACCAACATTCTATGACTTCAAACACCTCCATTCTATGACTTCACACACCTCCATTCTGAGACTTCACACACCTCCACTCTGTGACATTACACACCTCCACTCTGTGACTACACACACCTCCATTCTATGATTTCACACACCTCCATTCTGTGACTTCACACACCTCCATTCTGACTTCACACAGCTCAATTCTGTGACTTCACACACCTCCATTCTATGATTTCACACACCTCCATTCTATGACTTCTCAGACCTCCATTCTATGATTTTACACACCTCCTTTCTGAGTTCACACACATTCATTCTGTGACTTCGCACACCTCCATTGTGACTTCATACACATCCATTCTATGAGTTCACACACCTCCATTCTGACTTCACACACTTCCATTCTATAACTTCACACAGCTCCATTCTGACTTCACACTCCTCCATTCTAGGACTTCGCACACCTCTATTCTGACTTCACACACCTGCATTCTGTGACTTCACATACCTCGATTCTATGACTTCACAAACCTCCATTCTGTGACTTCACACACCTCCATTCTGTGATTTCACACACAATCCATTCTATGACTTCACAAACCTCACTTCTGTGAATTCACACATCTCCATTCTGGGTTCACACACCTCCATTCTGTGACTTCACACACCTCCATTCTGGGACTTCACACACCTCCATTCTATGACTTCACACACCTCAATCTGTGACTTCACACACCTCCATGCTATGACTTCACACTCCTCCATTCTAGGAGTTCACACACCTCCTTTCTGTGACTTCACACATCTCCATTCTATGACTTCACACACCTCCATTCTATGACTTCACACACCTCCTTTCTGAGTTGACACACTTCCATTCTGTGACTTCACACACCTCCAATCTGACCTCACATACCTCCATTCTATGACTTCACACTCCTCCATTCTATGACTTCACACACCTCCATTCTATGACTTCACACACTTCTATTCTGTGACTAGACACACCTCCATTCTATGACTTCACACACCTCCATTCTATGACTTCACACATCTGCATTCTGACTTCACACACCTCCATTCTATGACTTCACACCTCCATTCTCTGACTTCACACATCTCCATTCTGACTTCACACACCTCCAATCTATGACTTCACACATCTCCCTACTATGACTTCACACACCTCCATTCTGTAACTTCACACATTTCCAATGTTTGACTTCACCAACCTCCATTCTATCACTTCACACACCTCCATTCTATGACTTCACACACCTCCTTTCTGAGTTGACACACTTCCATTCTGTGACTTCACACACCTCCAATCTGACCTCACACACCTCCATTCTATGACTTCACACACCTCCATTCTCTGACTTCAAAATGCAACATCCTATGACTTTAAACACCTCCATTCTATGACTTCACACACCTCCATTCTGAGACTTCCCACACCTCCATTCTGTGACTTTACACACCTCCACTCTGTGACTACATACACTTCCATTCTGTGACTTCACACACCTGCCGTCTGTGACTTGACACACCTCCATTCTATGACTTCACACCTCCATTATATGGCTTCACACCTCCATTCTATGACTTCACACACCAACATTTATGACGTCACACACCTCCATTCTGTGAGTTCACACACCTCCATTCTGACATCACACACCAACATTCTATGACTTCACGCACTTCCATTCTACGACTTCACACACCTCCATTCTGTGACTTCACTCACCTCCATTGTGAGTTAACACACATCCATTCTGTGACTTCACACACCTCCATTCATTGACTTCACACACCTTGATTCTCTGACTTCACATACCTCCATTCTACGATTTCACACACCTCCATTCTGTGACTTCACACATCTCCATTCTATGATTTCACCCACCTCCATTCTGTGACTTCACACACCTCCATTCTGAGTTCACACACCTCCATTCTGTGACTTCACAATCCTCCATTATATGACTTCACACACCTCCATTTTGTGACTTCACACACCTCCATTCTATGACTTCACACACCTCCATTCTGAATTCACACACCTCCATTCTGACTTCACTCACCTCAATTCTGTGACTTCACACACCTCCATTCTATGACTTCACATACCTCATTTCTGAGTTGACACACCTCCATTCTGTGACTTCACATACCTCCAATCTGACTTCACACACCTCCATTCTAGGACTTCACACACCTCCATTCTGTGACTTCAAAAACCACCATTCTATGACTTCGCACATCTCCATTGTGACTTCACACACCTCCATTCTATGAGTTCACACAGCTCCATTCTGACTTCACACACCTCCATTCTATGATTTCGGAAACCTCTATTCTGACTTCACACCCCTCCATTCTGTGACTTCACATACCTCCATTCTTTGACTTCACACCCCTCCATTCTGTGCCTTCACACACCTTAAATCTGAGTTCACACACCTCCATACTGTGACTTCAAACACCTCCATTCTGTGACTTCACACACCTCCATTCTATGACTTCAAACACCTCCATTCTATGACTTCACACACCTCCATTTTATGCCTTCACACACCTCTATTCTGTGACTTCACACACCTCCATTCTATGACATCACACGCCTCCATTCTGTGACTTCACACACCTCCATTCTATGACTTCACACACCTCCATTCTATGACTTCCGAAACCTACATAGTTACTTTACACACCTCCATTCTGTGACTTCACACACCTCCATTGTTTGCCTTCACACACCTCCATTTTGACTACACACACCTCCATTCTATGTCTTCACACACCTTCATTCTTACTGCAGAAATCTCCATTCTATGACTTCACAAACCTCCCTTCTGTGAATTCACACACCTCCATTCTGAGTTCACACACCTTCATTCTGTGACTTCACACACCTCCATTCTGTTACTTCACACACTCCATTCAATGATTTCACACACCTCCATTCTATGACTTCACACACCTCCATTCTGTTACTTCACACCCCTCCAATCTGACTTCACACACCTCCATTCTATGACTTCACACACCTGCATTCTGTGACTTCAAAAACCAACATTCTATGACTTCGAACACCTCCATTCTTTGACTTCACACACCTCCATTCTATGACTTCACACACCTCCATTCTATCACTTCACACACCTACACTGTGACTTCACACACCTACGTTCTATCAGTTCACACACCTGCATTGTGACTTCACAAACCTCCATTCTCTGACTTCACACACCTCCATTCTATGACTTCACACACCTCCATTCTGACTTCACACACTTCCATTTTGATTTCAAAGACCTCATTTCTGTGACTTCACACACCTCCATTCTATGATTTCACACACCTCCATTCTATGACTTCACACACCTCCATTCTATGACTTCACACCTCCATTCTGTAACTTCACACACTTCCAATGTTTGACTTCACCAACCTCCATTCTATCACTTCACACACCTCCATTCTATGACTTCACACACCTCCTTTCTGAGTTGACACACTTCCATTCTGTGACTTCACACACCTCCAATCTGACCTCACACACCTCCATCTATGACTTCACACACCTCCATTCTCTGACTTCAAAATGCAACATTCTATGACTTCAAACACCTCCATTCTATGACTTCACACACCTCCATTCTGAGACTTCCCACACCTCCATTCTGTGACTTTACACACCTCCACTCTGTGACTACATACACTTCCATTCTGTGATTTCACACACCTCCATTCTTTGACTTCACACACCTCCATTCTATGAATTCACACACCTCCATTATGACTTCACACAACTCTATTCTGTGACTTCACACACCTGCCTTCTGTGACTTCACACACCTCCATTCTATGACTTCACACCTCCATTATATGGCTTCACACCTCCATTCTATGACTTCACACACCAACATTTATGACGTCACACACCTCCATTCTGTGACTTCACACACCTCCATTCTGACATCACACACCAACATTCTATGACTTCACGCATTTCCATTCTACGACTTCACACACCTCCATTCTGTGACTTCACTCACCTCCATTGTGAGTTAACACACCTCCATTCTGTGACTTCACACACCTCCATTCATTGACTTCACACATCTTGATTCTCTGACTTCACATACCTCCATTCTACGATTTCACACACCTCCATTCTGTGACTTCACACATCTCCATTCTATGATTTCACACACCTTCATTCTGTGACTTCACAATCCTCCATTATATGACTTCACACACCTCCATTTTGTGACTTCACACACCTCCATTCTATGACTTCACACACCTCCATTCTGAATTCACACACCTCCATTCTGACTTCACACACCTCAATTCTGTGACTTCACACACCTCCATTCTATGACTTCACATACCTCATTTCTGAGTTGACACACCTCCATTATGTGACTTCACATACCTCCAATCTGACTACACACACCTCCATTCTATGACTTCACCCACCTCCATTCTGTGACTTGAAAAACCACCATTCTATGACTTCGCACATCTCCATTGTGACTTCACACACCTCCATTCTATGAGTTCACACAGCTCCATTCTGACTTCACACACCTCCATTCTATGACTTCGCAAACCTCTATTCTGACTTCACACCCCTCCATTCTGTGACTTCACATACCTCCATTCTTTGACTTCACACCCCTCCATTCTGTGCCTTCACACACCTTAAATCTGAGTTCACACACCTCCATACTATGACTTCACATACCTCCATCTGTGACTTCACACACCTCCATTCTATGACTTCACTCACCTCCATCTGTGACTTCAAACACCTCCATTCTATGACTTCACACACCTCCATCTGTGACTTCACACACCTCCATTCTGTGACTTCACACACCTCCATTCTATGACATCACACGCCTCCATTCTGTGACTTCACACACCTCCATTCTATGACTTCCCACACCTCCATTCTATGACTTCAGAAACCTACATTGTTACTTTACACACCTCCATTCTGTCACTTCACACACCTCCATTGTTTGCCTTCACACACCTCCATTTTGACTACACAGACCTCCATTCTATGTCTTCACACACCTTCATTCTTACTGCAGAAATCTCCATTCTATGACTTCACAAACCTCCCTTCTGTGAATTCACACACATCCATTCTGAGTTCACACACCTCCATTCTGTGATTTCACACACCTCCATTCTGTTACTTCACACACCTCCATTCTATGATTTCACACACCTCCATTCTATGACTTCACACACCTCCATTCTGCCTTCACAGACTTCCATTTGACTTCAAACACCTCATTTCTGTGACTTCACACACCTCCATTCTATGATTTCACACACCTCCATTCTATGACTTCAAACACCTCCATTGTATGACTTCACACACCTCCTTTCTGAGTTGACATACCTCCATTCTGTTACTTCACACCCCTCCAATCTGACTTCACACACCTCCATTGTATGACTTCACACACCTGCATTCTGTGACTTCAAAAACCAACATTCTCTGACTTCACACACCTCCATTCTATGACTTCACACACCTCCATTCTATGACTTCACACACCTCCATTCTATCACTTCACACACCTACATTGTGACTTCACACACCTACGTTCTATCAGTTCACACACCTGCATTGTGACTTCACAAACCTCCATTCTCTGACTTCACACACCTCCATTCTATGACTTCACACACCTCCATTCTGACTTCACACACTACCATTTTGACTTCAAAGACCTCATTTCTGTGACTTCACACACCTCCATTCTATGATTTCACACACCTCCATTCTATGACTTCACACACCTCCATTCTATGACTTCACACACCTCCTTTCTGAGTTGACACACTTCCATTCTGTGACTTCACACACCTCAAATCTGACCTCACACACCTCCATTCTATGACTTCACACACCTCCATTCTATGACTTCAAACACCTCCATTCTTTGACCTCACACACCTCCATTCTATGACTTCACACACCTCCAATCTCTGACTTCAAAATGCAACATTCTATGACTTCAAACACCTCCATTCTATGACTTCACACACCTCCATTCTGAGACTTCCCACACCTCCATTCTGTGACTTTGCACACCTCCACTCTGTGACTACATACACTTCCATTCTGTGATTTCACACACCTCCATTCTATGAATTCACACACCTCCATTATGACTTCACACAACTCTATTCTGTGACTTCACACACCAGCCTTCTGTGACTTCAGACACCTCCATTCTATGACTTCACACCTCCATTATATGGCTTCACACCTCCATTCTATGACTTCACACTCCAACATTTATGACGTCACACACCTCCATTCTGTGACTTCACACACCTCCATTCTGACATCACACACCAACATTCTATGACTTCACGCACTTCCATTCTACGACTTCACACACCTCCATTCTGTGACTTCACTCACCTCCATTGTGAGTTAACACACATCCATTCTGTGACTTCACACACCTCCATTCATTGACTTCACACACCTTGATTCTCTGACTTCACATACCTCCATTCTACGATTTCACACACCTCCATTCTGTGACTTCACACATCTCCATTCTATGATTTCACACACCTCCATTCTGTGACTTCACACACCTCCATTCTGAGTTCACACACCTCCATTCTGTGACTTCACAATCCTCGATTATATGACTTCACACACCTCCATTTTGTGACTTCACACACCTCCATTCTATGACTTCACACACCTCCATTCTGAATTCACACACCTCCATTCTGACTTCACACACCTCAATTCTGTGACTTCACACACCTCCATTCTATGACTTCACATACCTCATTTCTGAGTTGACACACCTCCATTCTGTGACTTCACATACCTCCAATCTGACTTCACACACCTCCATTCTAGGACTTCACACACCTCCATTCTGTGACTTCAAAAACCACCATTCTATGACTTCGCACATCTCCATTGTGACTTCACACACCTCCATTCTATGAGTTCACACAGCTCCATTCTGACTTCACACACCTCCATTCTATGACTTCGCAAACCTCTATTCTGACTTCACACCCCTCCATTCTGTGAATTCACATACCTCCATTCTTTGACTTCACACCCCTCCATTCTGTGCCTTCACACACCTTAAATTTGAGTTCACACACCTCCATACTGTGACTTCAAACACCTCCATTCTGTGACTTCACACACCTCCATTCTATGACTTCAAACACCTCCATTCTATGACTTCACACACCTCCATTTTATGCCTTCACACACCTCCATTCTGTGCCTTCACACACCTCCATTCTATGACATCACACGCCTCCATTCTGTGACTTCACACACCTCCATTCTATGACTTCACACACCTCCATTCTATGACTTCAGAAACCTACATAGTTACTTTACACACCTCCATTCTGTGACTTCACACACCTCCATTGTTTGCCTTCACACACCTCCATTTTGACTACACACACCTCCATTCTATGTCTTCACACACCTTCATTCTTACTGCAGAAATCTCCATTCTATGACTTCACAAACCTCCCTTCTGTGAATTCACACACCTCCATTCTGAGTTCACACACCTCCATTCTGTGATTTCACACACCTCCATTCTGTTACTTCACACACCTCCATTCTATGATTTCACACACCTCCATTCTATGACTTCACACACCTCCATTCTGCCTTCACAGACTTCCATTTGACTTCAAACACCTCATTTCTGTGACTTCACACACCTCCATTCTATGATTTCACACACCTCCATTCTATGACTTCAAACACCTCCATTGTATGACTTCACACACCTCCTTTCTGAGTTGACACACCTCCATTCTGTTACTTCACACCCCTCCAATCTGACTTCACACACCTCCATTGTATGACTTCACACACCTGCATTCTGTGACTTCAAAAACCAACATTCTCTGACTTCACTCACCTCCATTCTATGACTTCACACACCTCCATTCTATGACTTCACACACCTCCATTCTATCACTTCACACACCTACATTGTGACTTCACACACCTACGTTCTATCAGTTCACACACCTGCATTGTGACTTCACAAACCTCCATTCTCTGACTTCACACACCTCCATTCTATGACTTCACACACCTCCATTCTGACTTCACACACTACCATTTTGACTTCAAAGACCTCATTTCTGTGACTTCACACACCTCCATTCTATGATTTCACACACCTCCATTCTATGACTTCACACACCTCCATTCTATGACTTCACACACCTCCTTTCTGAGTTGACACACTTCCATTCTGTGACTTCACACACCTCAAATCTGACCTCACACACCTCCATTCTATGACTTCACACACCTCCATTCTATGACTTCAAACACCTCCATTCTTTGACCTAACACACCTCCATTCTATGATTTCACACACCTCCATTCTCTGACTTCAAAATGCAACATTCTATGACTTCAAACACCTCCATTCTATGACTTCACACACCTCCATTCTGAGACTTCCCACACCTCCATTCTGTGACTTTGCACACCTCCACTCTGTGACTACATACACTTCCATTCTGTGATTTCACACACCTCCATTCTTTGACTTCACACACCTCCATTCTATGAATTCACACACCTCCATTATGACTTCACACAACTCTATTCTGTGACTTCACACACCAGCCTTCTGTGACTTCAGACACCTCCATTCTATGACTTCACACACCTCCATTCTATGACTTCACACACCTCCTTTCTGAGTTGACACACTTCCATTCTGTGACTTCACACACCTCCACTCTATGACTTCACACACTTCCATTCTATGACTTCACACACCTCCATTCTGCCTTCACAGACTTCCATTTGACTTCAAACACCTCATTTCTGTGACTTCACACACCTCCATTCTATGATTTCACACACCTCCATTCTATGACTTCAAACACCTCCATTCTTTGACATCACACACCTCCATTCTATGACTTTACAGTCCTCCATTCTATGAGTTCACACACCTCCTTTCTGTGACTTCACACACCTCCATTCTGTAACTTCACACACTTCCAATGTTTGACTTCACCAACCTCCATTCTATCACTTCACACACCTCCATTCTATGACTTCACACACCTCCTTTCTGAGTTGACACACTTCCATTCTGTGACTTCACACACCTCCAGTCTGACCTCACACACCTCCATTGTATGACTTCACACACCTCCATTCTCTGACTTCAAAATGCAACATCCTATGACTTTAAACACCTCCATTCTATGACTTCACACACCTCCATTCTGAGACTTCCCACACCTCCATTCTGTGACTTTACACACCTCCACTCTGTGACTACATACACTTCCATTCTGTGACTTCACACACCTGCCGTCTGTGACTTCACACACCTCCATTCTATGACTTCACACCTCCATTATATGGCTTCACACCTCCATTCTATGACTTCACACACCAACATTTATGACGTCACACACCTCCATTCTGTGAGTTCACACACCTCCATTCTGACATCACACACCAACATTCTATGACTTCACGCACTTCCATTCTACGACTTCACACACCTCCATTCTGTGACTTCACTCACCTCCATTGTGAGTTAACACACATCCATTCTGTGACTTCACACACCTCCATTCATTGACTTCACACACCTTGATTCTCTGACTTCACATACCTCCATTCTACGATTTCACACACCTCCATTCTGTGACTTCACACATCTCCATTCTATGATTTCACACACCTCCATTCTGTGACTTCACACACCTCCATTCTGAGTTCACACACCTCCATTCTGTGACTTCACAATCCTCCATTATATGACTTCACACACCTCCATTTTGTGACTTCACACACCTCCATTCTATGACTTCACACACCTCCATTCTGAATTCACACACCTCCATTCTGACTTCACTCACCTCAATTCTGTGACTTCACACACCTCCATTCTATGACTTCACATACCTCATTTCTGAGTTGACACACCTCCATTCTGTGACTTCACATACCTCCAATCTGACTTCACACACCTCCATTCTAGGACTTCACACACCTCCATTCTATGACTTCACCTACCTCATTTCTGAGTTGACACACCTCCATTCTGTGACTTCACATACCTCCAATCTGACTTCACACACCTCCATTCTATCACTTCACACACCTACACTGTGATTTCACACACCTACGTTCTATCAGTTCACACACCTGCATTGTGACTTCACAAACCTCCATTCTCTGACTTCACACACCTCCATTCTATGACTTCACACACCTCCATCTGTGACTTCACACACTTCCATTTTGACTTCAAAGACCTCATTTCTGTGACTTCACACACCTCCATTCTATGATTTCACACACCTCCATTCTATGACTTCACACACCTCCATTCTATGACTTCACACACCTCCTTTCTGAGTTGACACACTTCCATTCTGTGACTTCACACACCTCCATTCTATGACTTCACACACCTCCATTCTATCACTTCACACACCTCCATTTTATGCCTTCACACACCTCCATTCTGTGCCTTCACACACCTCCATTCTATGACATCACACGCCTCCATTCTGTGACTTCACACACCTCCATTCTATGACTTCACACACCTCCATTCTATGACTTCAGAAACCTACATAGTTACTTTACACACCTCCATTCTGTGACTTCACACACCTCCATTGTTTGCCTTCACACACCTCCATTTTGACTACACACACCTCCATTCTATGTCTTCACACACCTTCATTCTTACTGCAGAAATCTCCATTCTATGACTTCACAAACCTCCCTTCTGTGAATTCACACACCTCCATTCTGAGTTCACACACCTCCATTCTGTGATTTCACACACCTCCATTCTGTTACTTCACACACCTCCATTCTATGATTTCACACACCTCCATTCTATGACTTCACACACCTCCATTCTGCCTTCACAGACTTCCATTTGACTTCAAACACCTCATTTCTGTGACTTCACACACCTCCATTCTATGATTTCACACACCTCCATTCTATGACTTCAAACACCTCCATTGTATGACTTCACACACCTCCTTTCTGAGTTGACACACCTCCATTCTGTTACTTCACACCCCTCCAATCTGACTTCACACACCTCCATTGTATGACTTCACACACCTGCATTCTGTGACTTCAAAAACCAACATTCTCTGACTTCACTCACCTCCATTCTATGACTTCACACACCTCCATTCTATGACTTCACACACCTCCATTCTATCACTTCACACACCTACATTGTGACTTCACACACCTACGTTCTATCAGTTCACACACCTGCATTGTGACTTCACAAACCTCCATTCTCTGACTTCACACACCTCCATTCTATGACTTCACACACCTCCATTCTGACTTCACACACTACCATTTTGACTTCAAAGACCTCATTTCTGTGACTTCACACACCTCCATTCTATGATTTCACACACCTCCATTCTATGACTTCACACACCTCCATTCTATGACTTCACACACCTCCTTTCTGAGTTGACACACTTCCATTCTGTGACTTCACACACCTCAAATCTGACCTCACACACCTCCATTCTATGACTTCACACACCTCCATTCTATGACTTCAAACACCTCCATTCTTTGACCTAACACACCTCCATTCTATGATTTCACACACCTCCATTCTCTGACTTCAAAATGCAACATTCTATGACTTCAAACACCTCCATTCTATGACTTCACACACCTCCATTCTGAGACTTCCCACACCTCCATTCTGTGACTTTGCACACCTCCACTCTGTGACTACATACACTTCCATTCTGTGATTTCACACACCTCCATTCTTTGACTTCACACACCTCCATTCTATGAATTCACACACCTCCATTATGACTTCACACAACTCTATTCTGTGACTTCACACACCAGCCTTCTGTGACTTCAGACACCTCCATTCTATGACTTCACACACCTCCATTCTATGACTTCACACACCTCCTTTCTGAGTTGACACACTTCCATTCTGTGACTTCACACACCTCCACTCTATGACTTCACACACTTCCATTCTATGACTTCACACACCTCCATTCTGCCTTCACAGACTTCCATTTGACTTCAAACACCTCATTTCTGTGACTTCACACACCTCCATTCTATGATTTCACACACCTCCATTCTATGACTTCAAACACCTCCATTCTTTGACATCACACACCTCCATTCTATGACTTTACAGTCCTCCATTCTATGAGTTCACACACCTCCTTTCTGTGACTTCACACACCTCCATTCTGTAACTTCACACACTTCCAATGTTTGACTTCACCAACCTCCATTCTATCACTTCACACACCTCCATTCTATGACTTCACACACCTCCTTTCTGAGTTGACACACTTCCATTCTGTGACTTCACACACCTCCAGTCTGACCTCACACACCTCCATTGTATGACTTCACACACCTCCATTCTCTGACTTCAAAATGCAACATCCTATGACTTTAAACACCTCCATTCTATGACTTCACACACCTCCATTCTGAGACTTCCCACACCTCCATTCTGTGACTTTACACACCTCCACTCTGTGACTACATACACTTCCATTCTGTGACTTCACACACCTGCCGTCTGTGACTTCACACACCTCCATTCTATGACTTCACACCTCCATTATATGGCTTCACACCTCCATTCTATGACTTCACACACCAACATTTATGACGTCACACACCTCCATTCTGTGAGTTCACACACCTCCATTCTGACATCACACACCAACATTCTATGACTTCACGCACTTCCATTCTACGACTTCACACACCTCCATTCTGTGACTTCACTCACCTCCATTGTGAGTTAACACACATCCATTCTGTGACTTCACACACCTCCATTCATTGACTTCACACACCTTGATTCTCTGACTTCACATACCTCCATTCTACGATTTCACACACCTCCATTCTGTGACTTCACACATCTCCATTCTATGATTTCACACACCTCCATTCTGTGACTTCACACACCTCCATTCTGAGTTCACACACCTCCATTCTGTGACTTCACAATCCTCCATTATATGACTTCACACACCTCCATTTTGTGACTTCACACACCTCCATTCTATGACTTCACACACCTCCATTCTGAATTCACACACCTCCATTCTGACTTCACTCACCTCAATTCTGTGACTTCACACACCTCCATTCTATGACTTCACATACCTCATTTCTGAGTTGACACACCTCCATTCTGTGACTTCACATACCTCCAATCTGACTTCACACACCTCCATTCTATCACTTCACACACCTACACTGTGATTTCACACACCTACGTTCTATCAGTTCACACACCTGCATTGTGACTTCACAAACCTCCATTCTCTGACTTCACACACCTCCATTCTATGACTTCACACACCTCCATCTGTGACTTCACACACTTCCATTTTGACTTCAAAGACCTCATTTCTGTGACTTCACACACCTCCATTCTATGATTTCACACACCTCCATTCTATGACTTCACACACCTCCATTCTATGACTTCACACACCTCCTTTCTGAGTTGACACACTTCCATTCTGTGACTTCACACACCTCCATTCTATGACTTCACACACTTCCATTCTATGACTTCACACACCTCCATTCTGCCTTCACAGACTTCCATTTGACTTCAAACACCTCATTTCTGTGACTTCACACACCTCCATTCTATGATTTCACACACCTCCATTCTATGACTTCAAACACCTCCATTCTTTGACATCACACACCTCCATTCTATGACTTTACAGTCCTCCATTCTATGAGTTCACACACCTCCTTTCTGTGACTTCACACACCTCCATTCTGTAACTTCACACACTTCCAATGTTTGACTTCACCAACCTCCATTCTATCACTTCACACACCTCCATTCTATGACTTCACACACCTCCTTTCTGAGTTGACACACTTCCATTCTGTGACTTCACACACCTCCAATCTGACCTCACACACCTTCATTCTATGACTTCACACACCTCCATTCTCTGACTTCAAAATGCAACATCCTATGACTTTAAACACCTCCATTCTATGACTTCACACACCTCCATTCTGAGACTTCCCACACCTCCATTCTGTGACTTTACACACCTCCACTCTGTGACTACATACACTTCCATTCTGTGACTTCACACACCTGCCGTCTGTGACTTCACACACCTCCATTCTATGACTTCACACCTCCATTATATGGCTTCACACCTCCATTCTATGACTTCACACACCAACATTTATGACGTCACACACCTCCATTCTGTGAGTTCACACACCTCCATTCTGACATCACACACCAACATTCTATGACTTCACGCACTTCCATTCTACGACTTCACACACCTCCATTCTGTGACTTCACTCACCTCCATTGTGAGTTAACACACATCCATTCTGTGACTTCACACACCTCCATTCATTGACTTCACACACCTTGATTCTCTGACTTCACATACCTCCATTCTACGATTTCACACACCTCCATTCTGTGACTTCACACATCTCCATTCTATGATTTCACCCACCTCCATTCTGTGACTTCACACACCTCCATTCTGAGTTCACACACCTCCATTCTGTGACTTCACAATCCTCCATTATATGACTTCACACACCTCCATTTTGTGACTTCACACACCTCCATTCTATGACTTCACACACCTCCATTCTGAATTCACACACCTCCATTCTGACTTCACTCACCTCAATTCTGTGACTTCACACACCTCCATTCTATGACTTCACATACCTCATTTCTGAGTTGACACACCTCCATTCTGTGACTTCACATACCTCCAATCTGACTTCACACACCTCCATTCTAGGACTTCACACACCTCCATTCTGTGACTTCAAAAACCACCATTCTATGACTTCGCACATCTCCATTGTGACTTCACACACCTCCATTCTATGAGTTCACACAGCTCCATTCTGACTTCACACACCTCCATTCTATGATTTCGGAAACCTCTATTCTGACTTCACACCCCTCCATTCTGTGACTTCACACACCTTAAATCTGAGTTCACACACCTCCATACTGTGACTTCAAACACCTCCATTCTGTGACTTCACACACCTCCATTCTATGACTTCAAACACCTCCATTCTATGACTTCACACACCTCCATTTTATGCCTTCACACACCTCTATTCTGTGACTTCACACACCTCCATTCTATGACATCACACGCCTCCATTCTGTGACTTCACACACCTCCATTCTATGACTTCACACACCTACATTCTATGACTTCCGAAACCTACATAGTTACTTTACACACCTCCATTCTGTGACTTCACACACCTCCATTGTTTGCCTTCACACACCTCCATTTTGACTACACACACCTCCATTCTATGTCTTCACACACCTTCATTCTTACTGCAGAAATCTCCATTCTATGACTTCACAAACCTCCCTTCTGTGAATTCACACACCTCCATTCTGAGTTCACACACCTTCATTCTGTGACTTCACACACCTCCATTCTGTTACTTCACACACTCCATTCAATAATTTCACACACCTCCATTCTATGACTTCACACACCTCCATTCTGTTACTTCACACCCCTCCAATCTGACTTCACACACCTCCATTCTATGACTTCACACACCTGCATTCTGTGACTTCAAAAACCAACATTCTATGACTTCGAACACCTCCATTCTTTGACTTCACACACCTCCATTCTATGACTTCACACACCTCCATTCTATCACTTCACACACCTACACTGTGACTTCACACACTTACGTTCTATCAGTTCACACACCTGCATTGTGACTTCACAAACCTCCATTCTCTGACTTCACACACCTCCATTCTATGACTTCACACACCTCCATTCTGACTTCACACATTTCCATTTTGACTTCAAAGACCTCATTTCTGTGACTTCACACACCTCCATTCTATGATTTCACACACCTCCATTCTATGACTTCACACACCTCCATTCTATGACTTCACACCTCCATTCTCTGACTTCACACATCTCCATTCAGACTTCACACACCTCCAATCTATGACTTCACACATCTCCCTACTATGACTTCACACACCTCCATTCTGTAACTTCACACACTTCCAATGTTTGACTTCACCAACCTCCATTCTATCACTTCACACACCTCCATTCTATGACTTCACACACCTCCTTTCTGAGTTGACACACTTCCATTCTGTGACTTCACACACCTCCAATCTGACCTCACACACCTCCATTCTATGACTTCACACACCTCCATTCTCTGACTTCAAAATGCAACATTCTATGACTTCAAACACCTCCATTCTATGACTTCACACACCTCCATTCTGAGACTTCCCACACCTCCATTCTGTGACTTTACACACCTCCACTCTGTGACTACATACACTTCCATTCTGTGATTTCACACACCTCCATTCTTTGACTTCACACACCTCCATTCTATGAATTCACACACCTCCATTATGACTTCACACAACTCTATTCTGTGACTTCACACACCTGCCTTCTGTGACTTCACACACCTACATTCTATGACTTCACACCTCCATTATATGGCTTCACACCTCCATTCTATGACTTCACACACCAAAATTTATGAAGTCACACACCTCCACTCTGTGACTTCACACACCTCCATTCTGACATCACACACCAACATTCTATGACTTCACGCATTTCCATTCTACGACTTCACACACCTCCATTCTGTGACTTCACTCACCTCCATTGTGAGTTAACACACATCCATTCTGTGACTTCACACACCTCCATTCATTGACTTCACACACCTTGATTCTCTGACTTCACATACCTCCATTCTACGATTTCACACACCTCCATTCTGTGACTTCACACATCTCCATTCTATGATTTCACACACCTTCATTCTGTGACTTCACAATCCTCCATTATATGACTTCACACACCTCCATTTTGTGACTTCACACACCTCCATTCTATGACTTCACACACCTCCATTCTGAATTCACACACCTCCATTCTGACTTCACACACCTCAATTCTGTGACTTCACACACCTCCATTCTATGACTTCATATACCTCATTTCTGAGTTGACACACCTCAATTATGTGACTTCACATACCTCCAATCTGACTACACACACCTGCATTCTATGACTTCACCCACCTCCATTCTGTGACTTCAAAAACCACCATTCTATGACTTCGCACATCTCCATTGTGACTTCACACACCTCCATTCTATGAGTTCACACAGCTCCATTCTGACTTCACACACCTCCATTCTATGACTTCGCAAACCTCTATTCTGACTTCACACCCCTCCATTCTGTGACTTCACATACCTCCATTCTTTGACTTCACACCCCTCCATTCTCTGCCTTCACACACCTTAAATCTGAGTTCACACACCTCCATACTATGACTTCACACACCTCCATCTGTGACTTCACACACCTCCATTCTATGACTTCACTCACCTCCATCTGTGACTTCAAACACCTCCATTCTATGACTTCACACACCTCCATCTGTGACTTCACACACCTCCATTCTGTGACTTCACACACCTCCATTCTATGACATCACACGCCTCCATTCTGTGACTTCACACACCTCCATTCTATGACTTCCCACACCTCCATTCTATGACTTCAGAAACCTACATTGTTACTTTACACACCTCCATTCTGTGACTTCACACACCTCCATTGTTTGCCTTCACACACCTCCATTTTGACTACACAGACCTCCATTCTATGTCTTCACACACCTTCATTCTTACTGCAGAAATCTCCATTCTATGACTTCACAAACCTTTCTTCTGTGAATTCACACACCTCCATTCTGAGTTCACGCACCTCCATTCTGTGACTTCACACACCTCCATTCTGTTACTTCACACACCTCCATTCTATGATTTCACACACCTCCATTCTATGACTTCACACACCTCCATTCTGCATTCACAGACTTCCATTTGACTTCAAACACCTCATTTCTGTGACTTCACACACTTCCATTCTATGATTTCACACACCTCCATTCTATGACTTCAAACACCTCCATTCTATGACTTCACACACCTCCTTTCTGAGTTGACACACCTCCATTCTGTTACTTCACACCCCTCCAATCTGACTTCACACACCTCCATTGTATGACTTCACACACCTGCATTCTGTGACTTCAAAAACCAACATTCTCTGACTTCACACACCTCCATTCTATGACTTCACACACCTCCATTCTATGACTTCACACACCTCCATTCTACACTTCACACACCTACATTGTGACTTCACACACCTACGTTCTATCAGTTCACACACCTGCATTGTGACTTCACAAACCTCCATTCTCTGACTTCACACACCTCCATTCTATGACTTCACACACTTCCATTCTGTGACTTCACACACCTCCAATCTGACCTCACACACCTCCATTCTATGACTTCACACACCTCCATTCTACGACTTCACACACCTCCATTCTTTGACTTCACACACCTCCATTCTGTGACTTCCCACAACTCCATTCTGAGAATTCACACAACTCTATTCTGTGACTTCACACACATGCCTTCTGTGACTTCACACACCTCCATTCTATGACTTCACACCTCCATTCTATGACTTCACATCTCCATTCTATGACTTCACACACCAACATTTATGACATCACACACCTCCATTCTGTGAATTCACACACCTCCATTCTGACATCACACACCTACATTCTATTACTTCACACACTTCCATTCTATGACTTAACACACCTCCATTCTGTGACTTCACTCACCTCCATTGTGAGTTCACACACCTCCATTCTGTGACTTCACACATCTCCATTCTATGATTTCACACGCCTCCATTCTGTGACTTCACACACCTCCATTCTGCGTTCACACACCTCCATTCTGTGACTTCACACACCTCCAATATATGACTTCACACACCTCCATTTTGTGACTTTGCACACCTCCATTCTATGACTTCACACACCTCCATTCTATGACTTCACACACCTACATTGTGACTTCACACACACCTCCATTCTGTGACTTCACACACCTCCAATATATGACTTCACACACCTCCATTTTGTGACTTCACACACCTCCATTCTATGACTTCACACACCTCCATTCTATGACTTCACACACCTGCATTGTGACTTCACACACCTCCATTCTCTGACTTCACACAACTCCATTCTGAATTCACACATCTCCATTCTGACTTCACACACCTCAATTTTGTGACTTCACACACTTCCATTCTATGAATTCACATACCTCATTTCTGAGTTGACACACCTCCACTCCGTGACTTCACATACCTCCAATCTGACTTCACACACCTCCATTCTATGACTTCACACACCTCCATTCTGTGACTTCAAAAACCACCATTCTATGACTTCACACATCTCCATTGTGACTTCACACACCTCCATTCTATGAGTTCACACAGCTCCATTCTGACTTCACACACCTCCATTCTATGACTTCGTACATCTCTATTCTGACTTCACACCCCTCCATTCTGTGACTTCACATACCTCCATTCTTTGACTTCACACCCCTCCATTCTGTGCCTTCACACACCTCCACTCTGTGACTTTAAACACCTCCATTCTGTGACTTCACACACCTCCCTTCTGTGACTTCACACACCTCCATTCTATGACTTCACACACCTCCATTCTAAGACTTCACACACCTCCATTCTATGACTTCACACGCCTCCATTCTAAAACTTCACACACCTCCATTCTATGACTTCACACACTTCCATTGTTTGAGATCATACACCTCCATTTTTTGATTTCACACACCTCCGTTCCATGAATTCACACACCTCCATTCTATGAGTTCACACACCTCCATTCTATGAGTTCACACACCTTCATTCTTACTTCAGCAACATCCATTCTATGACTTCAGACACCTCCATTCTATGACTTCACACACCTTCATTCTTACTTCAGCAACATCCATTCTATGACTTCACACACCTCCATTCTATGACTTCACAAACCTCCATTCTGTGACTTCACACACCTCTATTCTGGGTTCACACACCTCCATTCTGTGACTTCACACACCTCGATTCTGACTTCACACACCTCCATTCTATGACTTCACACACTTCCATTCTATGACTTCACACACCTCCATTCTGTGACTTCACACTCCTCCACTCTGAGTTCACAGACCTCCATTCTGTGTCTTCACACACCTCCATTCTGTGACTTCACACACCTACTTCTATGACTTCACACACCTCCATTCTGTGATTTCACACACCTCAAATCTGAGTTCACACACCTCCATACTGTGACTTCACACACCTCTATTCTGTGACTTCACACACCTCCATTCTATGACTTCACACACCTCCATTCTATGACATCACACACCTCCATTCTGTGACTTCACACACCTCGATTCTATGACTTCACACAGCTCCATTCTATGACTTCAGAAACCTACATTGGTACTTCACACACCTCCATTCTATGAGTTCACACACCTGCATTGTGACTTCACACACCTCCATTATCTGACTTCACACACCTCCATTCTGACTTCACACACCTCCATTCTGACTTCACACACCTCAATGCTGTGACTTCACACACCTCCATTCTTTGATTTCACACACGTCCATTCTATGACTTCACAGACCTCCATTCTATAACTTTACACACCTCCTTTCTGAGTTCACACACATCCATTTTGTGACTTCACACACAATCCATTCTGTGACTTCACAAACCTCCCTTCTGTGAATTCACACACCTCCATTCTGGGTTCACACACCTCCATTCTATGACTTCACACTCCTCCATTCTATGAGTTCACACACCTCCATTCTGTGACTTCACACACCTCCATTCTATGACTTCACACTCCTCCATTCTATGAGTTCACACACCTCCATTCTGTGACTTCACACACCTCCATTCTATGACTTCACACACCTCCATTCTATGACTTCACACACCTCCATTCTGACTTCACACACTTCAATTTTGACTTCAAAGACCTCATTTCTGTGACTTCACACATCTCCATTCTATGATTTCACACACCTCCATTGTATGACTTCACACACCTCCATTCTATGACTTCACACACCTCCTTTCTGAGTTGACACACTTCCATTCTGTGACTTCACACACCTCCAATCTGACCTCACACACCTCCATTCTATGACTTCACACACCTCCATTCTCTGACTTCAAAAACCAACATTCTATGACTTCAAACACCTCCATTCTATGACTTCACACACCTCCATTCTGAGACTTCACACACCTCCACTCTGTGACATTACACACCTCCACTCTGTGACTACACACACCTCCATTCTATGATTTCACACACCTCCATTCTGTGACTTCACACACCTCCATTCTGACTTCACACAGCTCAATTCTGTGACTTCACACACCTCCATTCTATGATTTCACACACCTCCATTCTATGACTTCTCAGACCTCCATTCTATGATTTTACACACCTCCTTTCTGAGTTCACACACATTCATTCTGTGACTTCGCACACCTCCATTGTGACTTCATACACATCCATTCTATGAGTTCACACACCTCCATTCTGACTTCACACACTTCCATTCTATAACTTCACACAGCTCCATTCTGACTTCACACTCCTCCATTCTAGGACTTCGCACACCTCTATTCTGACTTCACACACCTGCATTCTGTGACTTCACATACCTCCATTCTATGACTTCACAAACCTCCATTCTGTGACTTCACACACCTCCATTCTGTGATTTCACACACAATCCATTCTATGACTTCACAAACCTCACTTCTGTGAATTCACACATCTCCATTCTGGGTTCACACACCTCCATTCTGTGACTTCACACACCTCCATTCTGGGACTTCACACACCTCCATTCTATGACTTCACACACCTCAATCTGTGACTTCACACACCTCCATGCTATGACTTCACACTCCTCCATTCTAGGAGTTCACACACCTCCTTTCTGTGACTTCACACATCTCCATTCTATGACTTCACACACCTCCATTCTATGACTTCACACACCTCCTTTCTGAGTTGACACACTTCCATTCTGTGACTTCACACACCTCCAATCTGACCTCACATACCTCCATTCTATGACTTCACACTCCTCCATTCTATGACTTCACACACCTCCATTCTATGACTTCACACACTTCTATTCTGTGACTAGACACACCTCCATTCTATGACTTCACACACCTCCATTCTATGACTTCACACATCTGCATTCTGACTTCACACACCTCCATTCTATGACTTCACACCTCCATTCTCTGACTTCACACATCTCCATTCTGACTTCACACACCTCCAATCTATGACTTCACACATCTCCCTACTATGACTTCACACACCTCCATTCTGTAACTTCACACATTTCCAATGTTTGACTTCACCAACCTCCATTCTATCACTTCACACACCTCCATTCTATGACTTCACACACCTCCTTTCTGAGTTGACACACTTCCATTCTGTGACTTCACACACCTCCAATCTGACCTCACACACCTCCATTCTATGACTTCACACACCTCCATTCTCTGACTTCAAAATGCAACATCCTATGACTTTAAACACCTCCATTCTATGACTTCACACACCTCCATTCTGAGACTTCCCACACCTCCATTCTGTGACTTTACACACCTCCACTCTGTGACTACATACACTTCCATTCTGTGACTTCACACACCTGCCGTCTGTGACTTGACACACCTCCATTCTATGACTTCACACCTCCATTATATGGCTTCACACCTCCATTCTATGACTTCACACACCAACATTTATGACGTCACACACCTCCATTCTGTGAGTTCACACACCTCCATTCTGACATCACACACCAACATTCTATGACTTCACGCACTTCCATTCTACGACTTCACACACCTCCATTCTGTGACTTCACTCACCTCCATTGTGAGTTAACACACATCCATTCTGTGACTTCACACACCTCCATTCATTGACTTCACACACCTTGATTCTCTGACTTCACATACCTCCATTCTACGATTTCACACACCTCCATTCTGTGACTTCACACATCTCCATTCTATGATTTCACCCACCTCCATTCTGTGACTTCACACACCTCCATTCTGAGTTCACACACCTCCATTCTGTGACTTCACAATCCTCCATTATATGACTTCACACACCTCCATTTTGTGACTTCACACACCTCCATTCTATGACTTCACACACCTCCATTCTGAATTCACACACCTCCATTCTGACTTCACTCACCTCAATTCTGTGACTTCACACACCTCCATTCTATGACTTCACATACCTCATTTCTGAGTTGACACACCTCCATTCTGTGACTTCACATACCTCCAATCTGACTTCACACACCTCCATTCTAGGACTTCACACACCTCCATTCTGTGACTTCAAAAACCACCATTCTATGACTTCGCACATCTCCATTGTGACTTCACACACCTCCATTCTATGAGTTCACACAGCTCCATTCTGACTTCACACACCTCCATTCTATGATTTCGGAAACCTCTATTCTGACTTCACACCCCTCCATTCTGTGACTTCACATACCTCCATTCTTTGACTTCACACCCCTCCATTCTGTGCCTTCACACACCTTAAATCTGAGTTCACACACCTCCATACTGTGACTTCAAACACCTCCATTCTGTGACTTCACACACCTCCATTCTATGACTTCAAACACCTCCATTCTATGACTTCACACACCTCCATTTTATGCCTTCACACACCTCTATTCTGTGACTTCACACACCTCCATTCTATGACATCACACGCCTCCATTCTGTGACTTCACACACCTCCATTCTATGACTTCACACACCTCCATTCTATGACTTCCGAAACCTACATAGTTACTTTACACACCTCCATTCTGTGACTTCACACACCTCCATTGTTTGCCTTCACACACCTCCATTTTGACTACACACACCTCCATTCTATGTCTTCACACACCTTCATTCTTACTGCAGAAATCTCCATTCTATGACTTCACAAACCTCCCTTCTGTGAATTCACACACCTCCATTCTGAGTTCACACACCTTCATTCTGTGACTTCACACACCTCCATTCTGTTACTTCACACACTCCATTCAATGATTTCACACACCTCCATTCTATGACTTCACACACCTCCATTCTGTTACTTCACACCCCTCCAATCTGACTTCACACACCTCCATTCTATGACTTCACACACCTGCATTCTGTGACTTCAAAAACCAACATTCTATGACTTCGAACACCTCCATTCTTTGACTTCACACACCTCCATTCTATGACTTCACACACCTCCATTCTATCACTTCACACACCTACACTGTGACTTCACACACCTACGTTCTATCAGTTCACACACCTGCATTGTGACTTCACAAACCTCCATTCTCTGACTTCACACACCTCCATTCTATGACTTCACACACCTCCATTCTGACTTCACACACTTCCATTTTGATTTCAAAGACCTCATTTCTGTGACTTCACACACCTCCATTCTATGATTTCACACACCTCCATTCTATGACTTCACACACCTCCATTCTATGACTTCACACCTCCATTCTGTAACTTCACACACTTCCAATGTTTGACTTCACCAACCTCCATTCTATCACTTCACACACCTCCATTCTATGACTTCACACACCTCCTTTCTGAGTTGACACACTTCCATTCTGTGACTTCACACACCTCCAATCTGACCTCACACACCTCCATCTATGACTTCACACACCTCCATTCTCTGACTTCAAAATGCAACATTCTATGACTTCAAACACCTCCATTCTATGACTTCACACTCCTCCATTCTGAGACTTCCCACACCTCCATTCTGTGACTTTACACACCTCCACTCTGTGACTACATACACTTCCATTCTGTGATTTCACACACCTCCATTCTTTGACTTCACACACCTCCATTCTATGAATTCACACACCTCCATTATGACTTCACACAACTCTATTCTGTGACTTCACACACCTGCCTTCTGTGACTTCACACACCTCCATTCTATGACTTCACACCTCCATTATATGGCTTCACACCTCCATTTTATGACTTCACACACCAACATTTATGACGTCACACACCTCCATTCTGTGACTTCACACACCTCCATTCTGACATCACACACCAACATTCTATGACTTCACGCATTTCCATTCTACGACTTCACACACCTCCATTCTGTGACTTCACTCACCTCCATTGTGAGTTAACACACATCCATTCTGTGACTTCACACACCTCCATTCATTGACTTCACACACCTTGATTCTCTGACTTCACATACCTCCATTCTACGATTTCACACACCTCCATTCTGTGACTTCACACATCTCCATTCTATGATTTCACACACCTTCATTCTGTGACTTCACAATCCTCCATTATATGACTTCACACACCTCCATTTTGTGACTTCACACACCTCCATTCTATGACTTCACACACCTCCATTCTGAATTCACACACCTCCATTCTGACTTCACACACCTCAATTCTGTGACTTCACACACCTCCATTCTATGACTTCACATACCTCATTTCTGAGTTGACACACCTCCATTATGTGACTTCACATACCTCCAATCTGACTACACACACCTCCATTCTATGACTTCACCCACCTCCATTCTGTGACTTGAAAAACCACCATTCTATGACTTCGCACATCTCCATTGTGACTTCACACACCTCCATTCTATGAGTTCACACAGCTCCATTCTGACTTCACACACCTCCATTCTATGACTTCGCAAACCTCTATTCTGACTTCACACCCCTCCATTCTGTGACTTCACATACCTCCATTCTTTGACTTCACACCCCTCCATTCTCTGTCTTCACACACCTTAAATCTGAGTTCACACACCTCCATACTATGACTTCACACACCTCCATCTGTGACTTCACACACCTCCATTCTATGACTTCACTCACCTCCATCTGTGACTTCAAACACCTCCATTCTATGACTTCACACACCTCCATCTGTGACTTCACACACCTCCATTCTGTGACTTCACACACCTCCATTCTATGACATCACACGCCTCCATTCTGTGACTTCACACACCTCCATTCTATGACTTCCCACACCTCCATTCTATGACTTCAGAAACCTACATTGTTACTTTACACACCTCCATTATGTGACTTCACACACCTCCATTGTTTGCCTTCACACACCTCCATTTTGACTTCACAGACCTCCATTCTATGTCTTCACACACCTTCATTCTTACTGCAGAAATCTCCATTCTATGACTTCACAAACCTCCCTTCTGAGAATTCACACACCTCCATTCTGAGTTCACACACCTCCATTCTGTGATTTCACACACCTCCATTCTGTCACTTCACACACCTCCATTCTATGATTTCACACACCTCCATTCTATGACTTCACACACCTCCATTCTGCCTTCACAGACTTCCATTTGACTTCAAACACCTCATTTCTGTGACTTCACACACCTCCATTCTATGATTTCACACACCTCCATTCTATGACTTCAAACACCTCCATTGTATGACTTCACACACCTCCTTTCTGAGTTGACACACCTCCATTCTGTTACTTCACACCCCTCCAATCTGACTTCACACAACTCCATTCTATGACTTCACACACCTGCATTCTGTGACTTGAAAAACCAACATTCTCTGACTTCACACACCTCCATTCTATGACTTCACACACCTCCATTCTATGACTTCACACACCTCCATTCTATCACTTCACACACCTACATTGTGACTTCACACACCTACGTTCTATCAGTTCACACACCTGCATTGTGACTTCACAAACCTCCATTCTCTGACTTCACACACCTCCATTCTATGACTTCACACACCTCCATTCTGACTTCACACACTACCATTTTGACTTCAAAGACCTCATTTCTGTGACTTCACACACCTCCATTCTATGATTTCACACACCTCCATTCTATGACTTCACACACCTCCATTCTATGACTTCACACACCTCCTTTCTGAGTTGACACACTTCCATTCTGTGACTTCACACACCTCAAATCTGACCTCACACACCTCCATTCTATGACTTCACACACCTCCATTCTATGACTTCAAACACCTCCATTCTTTGACCTCACACACCTCCATTCTATGACTTCACACACCTCCATTCTCTGACTTCAAAATGCAACATTCTATGACTTCAAACACCTCCATTCTATGACTTCACACACCTCCATTCTGAGACTTCCCACACCTCCATTCTGTGACTTTGCACACCTCCACTCTGTGACTACATACACTTCCATTCTGTGATTTCACACACCTCCATTCTTTGACTTCACACACCTCCATTCTATGAATTCACACACCTCCATTATGACTTCACACAACTCTATTCTGTGACTTCACACACCAGCCTTCTGTGACTTCAGACACCTCCATTCTATGACTTCACACCTCCATTATATGGCTTCACACCTCCATTCTATGACTTCACACACCAACATTTATGACGTCACACACCTCCATTCTGTGACTTCACACACCTCCATTCTGACATCACACACCAACATTCTATGACTTCACGCACTTCCATTCTACGACTTCACACACCTCCATTCTGTGACTTCACTCACCTCCATTGTGAGTTAACACACATCCATTCTGTGACTTCACACACCTCCATTCATTGACTTCACACACCTTGATTCTCTGACTTCACATACCTCCATTCTACGATTTCACACACCTCCATTCTGTGACTTCACACATCTCCATTCTATGATTTCACACACCTCCATTCTGTGACTTCACACACCTCCATTCTGAGTTCACACACCTCCATTCTGTGACTTCACAATCCTCGATTATATGACTTCACACACCTCCATTTTGTGACTTCACACACCTCCATTCTATGACTTCACATACCTCATTTCTGAGTTGACACACCTCCATTCTGTGACTTCACATACGTCCAATCTGACTTCACACACCTCCATTCTAGGACTTCACACACCTCCATTCTGTGACTTCAAAAACCACCATTCTATGACTTCGCACATCTCCATTGTGACTTCACACACCTCCATTCTATGAGTTCACACAGCTCCATTCTGACTTCACACACCTCCATTCTATGACTTCGCAAACCTCTATTCTGACTTCACACCCCTCCATTCTGTGAATTCACATACCTCCATTCTTTGACTTCACACCCCTCCATTCTGTGCCTTCACACACCTTAAATTTGAGTTCACACACCTCCATACTGTGACTTCAAACACCTCCATTCTGTGACTTCACACACCTCCATTCTATGACTTCAAACACCTCCATTCTATGACTTCACACACCTCCATTTTATGCCTTCACACACCTCCATTCTGTGCCTTCACACACCTCCATTCTATGACATCACACGCCTCCATTCTGTGACTTCACACACCTCCATTCTATGACTTCACACACCTCCATTCTATGACTTCAGAAACCTACATAGTTACTTTACACACCTCCATTCTGTGACTTCACACACCTCCATTGTTTGCCTTCACACACCTCCATTTTGACTACACACACCTCCATTCTATGTCTTCACACACCTTCATTCTTACTGCAGAAATCTCCATTCTATGACTTCACAAACCTCCCTTCTGTGAATTCACACACCTCCATTCTGAGTTCTCACACCTTCATTCTGTGACTTCACACACCTCCATTCTTTTACTTCACACACCTCCATTCTATGATTTCACACACCTCCATTCTATGACTTCACACACCTCCATTCTGCCTTCACAGACTTCCATTTGACTTCAAACACTTCATTTCTGTGACTTCACACACCTCCATTCTATGATTTCACACACCTCCATTCTATGACTTCAAACACCTCCATTCTATGACTTCACACACCTCCTTTCTGAGTTGACACACCTCCATTCTGTTACTTCACACCCCTCCAATCTGACTTCACACACCTCCATTCTATGACTTCACACACCTGCATTCTGTGACTTCAAAAACCAACATTCTATGACTTCAAACACCTCCATTCTATGACTTCACACACCTCCATTCTATGACTTCACACACCTCCATTCTATCACTTCACACACCTACACTGTGATTTCACACACCTATGTTCTATCAGTTCACACACCTGCATTGTGACTTCACAAACCTCCATTCTCTGACTTCACACACCTCCATTCTATGACTTCACACACCTCCATCTGTGACTTCACACACTTCCATTTTGACTTCAAAGACCTCATTTCTGTGACTTCACACACCTCCATTCTATGATTTCACACACCTCCATTCTATGACTTCACACACCTCCATTCTATGACTTCACACACCTCCTTTCTGAGTTGACACACTTCCATTCTGTGACTTCACACACCTCCATTCTATGACTTCACACACTTCCATTCTATGACTTCACACACCTCCTTTCTGCCTTCACAGACTTCCATTTGACTTCAAACACCTCATTTCTGTGACTTCACACACCTCCATTCTATGATTTCACACACCTCCATTCTATGACTTCAAACACCTCCATTCTTTGACATCACACACCTCCATTCTATGACTTTACAGTCCTCCATTCTATGAGTTCACACACCTCCTTTCTGTGACTTCACACACCTCCATTCTATGACTTCACACACCTCCATTCTATGACTTCACACACCTCCATTCTGACTTCACATACTTCCATTTTGACTTCAAACAACTCATTTCTGTGACTTCACACACCTCCATTCTATGATTTCACACACCTCCATTCTATGACTTCACACACCTCCTTTCTGAGTTGACACACTTCCATTCTGTGACATCACACACCTCCAATCTGACCTCACACACCTCCATTCTATGACTTCACACATTTCTATTCTGTGACTAGACACAACTCCATTCTATGACTTCACACACCTCCATTCTATGACTTCACACATCTGCATTCTGACTTCACACACCTCCATTCTATGACTTCACACCTCCATTCTCTGACTTCACACATCTCCATTCTGACTTCACACACCTCCAATCTATGACTTCACACATCTCCCTACTATGACTTCACACACCTCCATTCTGTAACTTCACAGACTTCCAATGTTTGACTTCACCAACCTCCATTCCATGACTTCATACACATCCATTCTATGACTTCACACAACTCCTTTCTTTGACTTCACAAAATTCCATTTTGATTTCACACACCTCCTCTCTGTGACTTCACACACCTCCATTTGTGACTTCACACATCACAATTTTGACTTCACACACCTCCATTCTTTGACTTCACACACCTCCATTCTGAGTTAACACACCTCCATTTTTGACTTCACACACCACCATTCTGACTTCACACACCTCCATTCTATGATTTCACACACCTCGATTCTGTGACTTCACACACCTCCACTCTGAGTTAACACATCTCCATTCTGTGTCTTCACACACCTCCATTCTGTGACTTCACACACCTCATTATATGACTTCACACACCTCCATTCTGTGACCTCACACACCTCAAATCTGAGTTCACACCCCTCCATAGAGTGACTTCAAACACCTCCATTCTGTGACTTCACACACCCCCATTCTATGACTTCACACACCTCCATTCTATGACTTCACACACCTCCATTCTATGCCTTTACACACCTCCATTCTGGGACTTCACACACCTCCATTCTATGACATCACACACCTCCATTCTGTGACTTCACACACCTCCATTCTATGACTTCACACACCTCCATTATATGACTTCAGAAACCTACATTGTGACTTCACACACCTCCATTCTATGAGTTCACACACCTGCATTGTGACTTCACACACCTCCATTCTTACTTCACACACCTCAATTTTGTGAATTAACACAACTCCATTCTATGATTTCACACACCACCATTCTATGACTTCACACACCTCCATTCTATGACTTCACACACCTCCTTTCTGAGTTCACACACTTCCATTCTGTGACTTCACACACCTCCAATCTGACCTCACACACCTCCATTCTATGACTTCACATACCTCCATTCTATGACTTCACACACCTCCATTCTATGACTTCACACACTTCTATTCTGTGACTAGACACACCTCCATTCTATGACTTCACACACCTCCATTCTATGACTTCACACATCTGCATTCTGACTTCACACACCTCCATTCTATGACTTCACACCTCCATTCTCTGACTTCACACATATCCATTCTGACTTCACACACCTCCAATCTATGACTTCACACATCTCCCTACTATGACTTCACACACCTCCATTCTGTAACTTCACAGACTTCCAATGTTTGACTTCACCAACCTCCATTCCATGACTTCATGCACATCCATTCTATGACTTCACACAACTCCTTTTTTGACTTCACAAAATTCCATTTTGATTTCACACACCTCCTCTCTGTGACTTCACACACCTCCATTTGTGACTTCACACATCACAATTTTGACTTCACACACCTCCATTCTTTGACTTCACACACCTCCATTCTGAGTTAACACACCTCCATTTTTGACTTCACACACCACCATTCTGACTTCACACACCTCCATTCTATGATTTCACACACCTCCATTCTGTGACTTCACACACCTCCACTCTGAGTTAACACATCTCCATTCTGTGTCTTCACACAGCTCCATTCTGTGACTTCACACACCTCATTATATGACTTCACACACCTCCATTCTGTGACCTCACACACCTCAAATCTGAGTTCACACCCCTCCATAGAGTGACTTCACACACCTCCATTCTGTGACTTCACACACCCCCATTCTATGACTTCACACACCTCCATTCTATGACTTCACACACCCCCATTCTATGCCTTTACACACCTCCATTCTGTGACTTCACACACCTCCATTCTATGACATCACACACCTCCATTCTGTGACTTCACACACCTCCATTCTATGACTTCACACACCTCCATTATATGACTTCAGAAACCTACATTGTGACTTCACACACCTCCATTCTATGAGTTCACACACCTGCATTGTGACTTCACACACCTCCATTCTTACTTCACACACCTCAATTTTGTGAATTAACACAACTCCATTCTATGATTTCACACACCTCCATTCTATGACTTCACACACCTCCATTCTATGACTTCACACATCTCCTTTCTGAGTTGACACACTTCCATTCTGTGATTTCACACACCTCCAATCTGACCTCACACACCTCCATTCTATGACTTCACATACCTCCATTCTATGACTTCACACACCTCCATTCTATGACTTCACACACTTCTATTCTGTGACTAGACACACCTCCATTCTATGACTTCACACACCTCCATTCTATGACTTCACACATCTGCATTCTGACTTCACACACCTCCATTCTATGACTTCACACCTCCATTCTCTGACTTCACACATCTCCATTCTGACTTCACACACCTCCAATCTATGACTTCACACATCTCCCTACTATGACTTCACACACCTCCATTCTGTACCTTCACAGACTTCCAAAGTTTGACTTCACCAACCTCCATTCCATGACTTCATACACATCCATTCTATGACTTCACACAACTCCTTTCTTTGACTTCACAAAATTCCATTTTGATTTCACACACCTCCACTCTGTGACTTCACACACCTCCATTTGTGACTTTACACATCACAATTTTGACTTCACACACCTCCATTCTGTGACTTCACACACCTCCATTCTGAGTTAACACACCTCCATTTGTGACTTCACACACCTCCATTCTGACTTCACACACCTCCATTCTATGACTTCACACACTTCCATTCTTTGACTTCACACACCTCCATTCTGTGACTTCACACACCTCCATTCTGTGACTTCACACACCTCGTTATATGACTTCACACACCTCCATTCTGTGACCTCACACACCTCAAATCTGAGTTCACACCCCTCCATAGTGTGACTTCACACACCTCCATTCTGTGACTTCACACACCCCCATTCTATGACTTCACACACCTCCATTCTATGACTTCACACACCCCCATTCTATGCCTTTACACACCTCCATTATGTGATGTCACACACCTCCATTCTATGACATCACACACCTCCATTCTGTGACTTCACACACCTCCATTCTATGACTTCACACACCTCCATTCTATGACTTCAGAAACCTACATTGTGACTTCACACACCTCCATTCTATGAGTTCACACACCTGCGTTGTGACTTCACACACCTCCATTCTCTGACTTCACACACCTCCATTCTGACTTCACACACCTCCATTCTGACTTCACACACCTCACTTCTGTGACTTCACACAACTCCATTCTATGATTTCACAAACCTACATTCTATGACTTCACACACTTCCATTCTATGACTTCACACACCTCCATTCTGTGACTTCACTCACTTCCATTGTGAGTTCACACACCTCCATTCTGTGACTTCACACACCTTGATTCTCTGACTTCACACACCTCCATTCTACGATTTAACACACCTCTTTTCTGTGACTTCACACACCTCCATTCTATGATTTCACACACCTCCATTCTGTGACTTCTCACACCTCCATTCTGAGTTCACACCCCTACATTCTGTGACTTCACACACCTCCAATATATGACTTCACACACCTCCATTTTGTGACTTTGCACACATCCATTCTATGACTTCACACACCTCCATTCTATGACTTCACACACCTACATTGTGACTTCACACACACCTCCATTCTGTGACTTCACACACCTCCAATATATGACTTCACACACCTCCATTTTGTGACTTCACACACCTCCATTCTATGACTTCACACACTTCCATTCTATGACTTCACACACCTGCATTGTGACTTCACACACCTCCATTCTCTGACTCTCACACACCTCCATTCTGAATTCACACATCTCCATTCTGACTTCACACACCTCAATTCTGTGACTTCACACACCTCCATTCTAGGAATTCACATACCTCATTTCTGAGTTGACTCACCTCCATTCTGTGACTTCACATACCTCCAATCTGACTACACACACCTCCATGCTATGACTTCACACACCTTCATGCTGTGACTTCAAAAACCACCATTCTATGATATCACACATCTCCATTGTGACTTCACACACCTCCATTCTATGAGTTCACACAGCTCCATTCTGACTTCACACACCTCCATTCTATGACTTCTTACACCTCTATTCTGACTTCACACCCCTCCATTCTGTGACTTCACATACCTCCATTCTTTGACTTCACACCCCTCCTTTCTGTGACTTCACATACCTCCACTCTGTGACTTTACACACCTCCATTCTGTGACTTCACACACCTCCATTCTATGACTTCACACACCTCCAATCTATGACTTCAGAAACCTACATTGTTACTTCACACACCTCCATTCTATGAGTTCACACACCTGCATTGTGACTTCACACACCTCCATTATCTGACTTCACACACCTCCATTTTGACTTCACACACCTCCATTCTGACTTCACACACCTCAATTCTGTGACTTCACACACCTCCATTCTATGATTTCACACACCTCCATTCTATGACTTCACAGACCTCCATTCTATGACTTTACACAACTCCTTTCTGAGTTCACACACATCCATTCTGTGACTTCACACACCTCCATTGTGACTTCATACACCTCCATTCTATGAGTTCACACACCTCCATTCTGACGACACACACTTCAGTTCTATGACTTCACACAGCTCCTTCTGTGACTTCACACACCTCTATTCTATGACTTCACACACCTCCATTGTGATTTCACACCCCTCCCTTCTATGTATTCACACACCTCCATTCTGACTTTACACACCTCCATCCTGTGACTTCACACACCTCCATTCTATGATTTCACACACCTCCATTCCATGACGTCACACACCTCCATTCTATGACTTCACACACCTGCATTGTGACTTCACACACCTCCATTCTCTGACTTCACACAACTCCATTCTGAATTCACACATCTCCATTCTGACTTCACACACCTCAATTTTGTGACTTCACACACTTCCATTCTATGAATTCACATACCTCATTTCTGAGTTGACACACCTCCACTCCGTGACTTCACATACCTCCAATCTGACTTCACACACCTCCATTCTATGACTTCACACACCTCCATTCTGTGACTTCAAAAACCACCATTCTATGACTTCACACATCTCCATTGTGACTTCACACACCTCCATTCTATGAGTTCACACAGCTCCATTCTGACTTCACACACCTCCATTCTATGACTTCGTACATCTCTATTCTGACTTCACACCCCTCCATTCTGTGACTTCACATACCTCCATTCTTTGACTTCACACCCCTCCATTCTGTGCCTTCACACACCTCCACTCTGTGACTTTAAACACCTCCATTCTGTGACTTCACACACCTCCCTTCTGTGACTTCACACACCTCCATTCTATGACTTCACACACCTCCATTCTAAGACTTCACACACCTCCATTCTATGACTTCACACGCCTCCATTCTAAAACTTCACACACCTCCATTCTATGACTTCACACACTTCCATTGTTTGAGATCATACACCTCCATTTTTTGATTTCACACACCTCCGTTCCATGAATTCACACACCTCCATTCTATGAGTTCACACACCTCCATTCTATGAGTTCACACACCTTCATTCTTACTTCAGCAACATCCATTCTATGACTTCAGACACCTCCATTCTATGACTTCACACACCTTCATTCTTACTTCAGCAACATCCATTCTATGACTTCACACACCTCCATTCTATGACTTCACAAACCTCCATTCTGTGACTTCACACACCTCTATTCTGGGTTCACACACCTCCATTCTGTGACTTCACACACCTCGATTCTGACTTCACACACCTCCATTCTATGACTTCACACACTTCCATTCTATGACTTCACACACCTCCATTCTGTGACTTCACACTCCTCCACTCTGAGTTCACAGACCTCCATTCTGTGTCTTCACACACCTCCATTCTGTGACTTCACACACCTACTTCTATGACTTCACACACCTCCATTCTGTGATTTCACACACCTCAAATCTGAGTTCACACACCTCCATACTGTGACTTCACACACCTCTATTCTGTGACTTCACACACCTCCATTCTATGACTTCACACACCTCCATTCTATGACATCACACACCTCCATTCTGTGACTTCACACACCTCGATTCTATGACTTCACACAGCTCCATTCTATGACTTCAGAAACCTACATTGGTACTTCACACACCTCCATTCTATGAGTTCACACACCTGCATTGTGACTTCACACACCTCCATTATCTGACTTCACACACCTCCATTCTGACTTCACACACCTCCATTCTGACTTCACACACCTCAATGCTGTGACTTCACACACCTCCATTCTTTGATTTCACACACGTCCATTCTATGACTTCACAGACCTCCATTCTATAACTTTACACACCTCCTTTCTGAGTTCACACACATCCATTTTGTGACTTCACACACAATCCATTCTGTGACTTCACAAACCTCCCTTCTGTGAATTCACACACCTCCATTCTGGGTTCACACACCTCCATTCTATGACTTCACACTCCTCCATTCTATGAGTTCACACACCTCCATTCTGTGACTTCACACACCTCCATTCTATGACTTCACACTCCTCCATTCTATGAGTTCACACACCTCCATTCTGTGACTTCACACACCTCCATTCTATGACTTCACACACCTCCATTCTATGACTTCACACACCTCCATTCTGACTTCACACACTTCAATTTTGACTTCAAAGACCTCATTTCTGTGACTTCACACATCTCCATTCTATGATTTCACACACCTCCATTGTATGACTTCACACACCTCCATTCTATGACTTCACACACCTCCTTTCTGAGTTGACACACTTCCATTCTGTGACTTCACACACCTCCAATCTGACCTCACACACCTCCATTCTATGACTTCACACACCTCCATTCTCTGACTTCAAAAACCAACATTCTATGACTTCAAACACCTCCATTCTATGACTTCACACACCTCCATTCTGAGACTTCACACACCTCCACTCTGTGACATTACACACCTCCACTCTGTGACTACACACACCTCCATTCTATGATTTCACACACCTCCATTCTGTGACTTCACACACCTCCATTCTGACTTCACACAGCTCAATTCTGTGACTTCACACACCTCCATTCTATGATTTCACACACCTCCATTCTATGACTTCTCAGACCTCCATTCTATGATTTTACACACCTCCTTTCTGAGTTCACACACATTCATTCTGTGACTTCGCACACCTCCATTGTGACTTCATACACATCCATTCTATGAGTTCACACACCTCCATTCTGACTTCACACACTTCCATTCTATAACTTCACACAGCTCCATTCTGACTTCACACTCCTCCATTCTAGGACTTCGCACACCTCTATTCTGACTTCACACACCTGCATTCTGTGACTTCACATACCTCCATTCTATGACTTCACAAACCTCCATTCTGTGACTTCACACACCTCCATTCTGTGATTTCACACACAATCCATTCTATGACTTCACAAACCTCACTTCTGTGAATTCACACATCTCCATTCTGGGTTCACACACCTCCATTCTGTGACTTCACACACCTCCATTCTGGGACTTCACACACCTCCATTCTATGACTTCACACACCTCAATCTGTGACTTCACACACCTCCATGCTATGACTTCACACTCCTCCATTCTAGGAGTTCACACACCTCCTTTCTGTGACTTCACACATCTCCATTCTATGACTTCACACACCTCCATTCTATGACTTCACACACCTCCTTTCTGAGTTGACACACTTCCATTCTGTGACTTCACACACCTCCAATCTGACCTCACATACCTCCATTCTATGACTTCACACTCCTCCATTCTATGACTTCACACACCTCCATTCTATGACTTCACACACTTCTATTCTGTGACTAGACACACCTCCATTCTATGACTTCACACACCTCCATTCTATGACTTCACACATCTGCATTCTGACTTCACACACCTCCATTCTATGACTTCACACCTCCATTCTCTGACTTCACACATCTCCATTCTGACTTCACACACCTCCAATCTATGACTTCACACATCTCCCTACTATGACTTCACACACCTCCATTCTGTAACTTCACACATTTCCAATGTTTGACTTCACCAACCTCCATTCTATCACTTCACACACCTCCATTCTATGACTTCACACACCTCCTTTCTGAGTTGACACACTTCCATTCTGTGACTTCACACACCTCCAATCTGACCTCACACACCTCCATTCTATGACTTCACACACCTCCATTCTCTGACTTCAAAATGCAACATCCTATGACTTTAAACACCTCCATTCTATGACTTCACACACCTCCATTCTGAGACTTCCCACACCTCCATTCTGTGACTTTACACACCTCCACTCTGTGACTACATACACTTCCATTCTGTGACTTCACACACCTGCCGTCTGTGACTTGACACACCTCCATTCTATGACTTCACACCTCCATTATATGGCTTCACACCTCCATTCTATGACTTCACACACCAACATTTATGACGTCACACACCTCCATTCTGTGAGTTCACACACCTCCATTCTGACATCACACACCAACATTCTATGACTTCACGCACTTCCATTCTACGACTTCACACACCTCCATTCTGTGACTTCACTCACCTCCATTGTGAGTTAACACACATCCATTCTGTGACTTCACACACCTCCATTCATTGACTTCACACACCTTGATTCTCTGACTTCACATACCTCCATTCTACGATTTCACACACCTCCATTCTGTGACTTCACACATCTCCATTCTATGATTTCACCCACCTCCATTCTGTGACTTCACACACCTCCATTCTGAGTTCACACACCTCCATTCTGTGACTTCACAATCCTCCATTATATGACTTCACACACCTCCATTTTGTGACTTCACACACCTCCATTCTATGACTTCACACACCTCCATTCTGAATTCACACACCTCCATTCTGACTTCACTCACCTCAATTCTGTGACTTCACACACCTCCATTCTATGACTTCACATACCTCATTTCTGAGTTGACACACCTCCATTCTGTGACTTCACATACCTCCAATCTGACTTCACACACCTCCATTCTAGGACTTCACACACCTCCATTCTGTGACTTCAAAAACCACCATTCTATGACTTCGCACATCTCCATTGTGACTTCACACACCTCCATTCTATGAGTTCACACAGCTCCATTCTGACTTCACACACCTCCATTCTATGATTTCGGAAACCTCTATTCTGACTTCACACCCCTCCATTCTGTGACTTCACATACCTCCATTCTTTGACTTCACACCCCTCCATTCTGTGCCTTCACACACCTTAAATCTGAGTTCACACACCTCCATACTGTGACTTCAAACACCTCCATTCTGTGACTTCACACACCTCCATTCTATGACTTCAAACACCTCCATTCTATGACTTCACACACCTCCATTTTATGCCTTCACACACCTCTATTCTGTGACTTCACACACCTCCATTCTATGACATCACACGCCTCCATTCTGTGACTTCACACACCTCCATTCTATGACTTCACACACCTCCATTCTATGACTTCCGAAACCTACATAGTTACTTTACACACCTCCATTCTGTGACTTCACACACCTCCATTGTTTGCCTTCACACACCTCCATTTTGACTACACACACCTCCATTCTATGTCTTCACACACCTTCATTCTTACTGCAGAAATCTCCATTCTATGACTTCACAAACCTCCCTTCTGTGAATTCACACACCTCCATTCTGAGTTCACACACCTTCATTCTGTGACTTCACACACCTCCATTCTGTTACTTCACACACTCCATTCAATGATTTCACACACCTCCATTCTATGACTTCACACACCTCCATTCTGTTACTTCACACCCCTCCAATCTGACTTCACACACCTCCATTCTATGACTTCACACACCTGCATTCTGTGACTTCAAAAACCAACATTCTATGACTTCGAACACCTCCATTCTTTGACTTCACACACCTCCATTCTATGACTTCACACACCTCCATTCTATCACTTCACACACCTACACTGTGACTTCACACACCTACGTTCTATCAGTTCACACACCTGCATTGTGACTTCACAAACCTCCATTCTCTGACTTCACACACCTCCATTCTATGACTTCACACACCTCCATTCTGACTTCACACACTTCCATTTTGATTTCAAAGACCTCATTTCTGTGACTTCACACACCTCCATTCTATGATTTCACACACCTCCATTCTATGACTTCACACACCTCCATTCTATGACTTCACACCTCCATTCTGTAACTTCACACACTTCCAATGTTTGACTTCACCAACCTCCATTCTATCACTTCACACACCTCCATTCTATGACTTCACACACCTCCTTTCTGAGTTGACACACTTCCATTCTGTGACTTCACACACCTCCAATCTGACCTCACACACCTCCATCTATGACTTCACACACCTCCATTCTCTGACTTCAAAATGCAACATTCTATGACTTCAAACACCTCCATTCTATGACTTCACACTCCTCCATTCTGAGACTTCCCACACCTCCATTCTGTGACTTTACACACCTCCACTCTGTGACTACATACACTTCCATTCTGTGATTTCACACACCTCCATTCTTTGACTTCACACACCTCCATTCTATGAATTCACACACCTCCATTATGACTTCACACAACTCTATTCTGTGACTTCACACACCTGCCTTCTGTGACTTCACACACCTCCATTCTATGACTTCACACCTCCATTATATGGCTTCACACCTCCATTTTATGACTTCACACACCAACATTTATGACGTCACACACCTCCATTCTGTGACTTCACACACCTCCATTCTGACATCACACACCAACATTCTATGACTTCACGCATTTCCATTCTACGACTTCACACACCTCCATTCTGTGACTTCACTCACCTCCATTGTGAGTTAACACACATCCATTCTGTGACTTCACACACCTCCATTCATTGACTTCACACACCTTGATTCTCTGACTTCACATACCTCCATTCTACGATTTCACACACCTCCATTCTGTGACTTCACACATCTCCATTCTATGATTTCACACACCTTCATTCTGTGACTTCACAATCCTCCATTATATGACTTCACACACCTCCATTTTGTGACTTCACACACCTCCATTCTATGACTTCACACACCTCCATTCTGAATTCACACACCTCCATTCTGACTTCACACACCTCAATTCTGTGACTTCACACACCTCCATTCTATGACTTCACATACCTCATTTCTGAGTTGACACACCTCCATTATGTGACTTCACATACCTCCAATCTGACTACACACACCTCCATTCTATGACTTCACCCACCTCCATTCTGTGACTTGAAAAACCACCATTCTATGACTTCGCACATCTCCATTGTGACTTCACACACCTCCATTCTATGAGTTCACACAGCTCCATTCTGACTTCACACACCTCCATTCTATGACTTCGCAAACCTCTATTCTGACTTCACACCCCTCCATTCTGTGACTTCACATACCTCCATTCTTTGACTTCACACCCCTCCATTCTCTGCCTTCACACACCTTAAATCTGAGTTCACACACCTCCATACTATGACTTCACACACCTCCATCTGTGACTTCACACACCTCCATTCTATGACTTCACTCACCTCCATCTGTGACTTCAAACACCTCCATTCTATGACTTCACACACCTCCATCTGTGACTTCACACACCTCCATTCTGTGACTTCACACACCTCCATTCTATGACATCACACGCCTCCATTCTGTGACTTCACACACCTCCATTCTATGACTTCCCACACCTCCATTCTATGACTTCAGAAACCTACATTGTTACTTTACACACCTCCATTATGTGACTTCACACACCTCCATTGTTTGCCTTCACACACCTCCATTTTGACTTCACAGACCTCCATTCTATGTCTTCACACACCTTCATTCTTACTGCAGAAATCTCCATTCTATGACTTCACAAACCTCCCTTCTGAGAATTCACACACCTCCATTCTGAGTTCACACACCTCCATTCTGTGATTTCACACACCTCCATTCTGTCACTTCACACACCTCCATTCTATGATTTCACACACCTCCATTCTATGACTTCACACACCTCCATTCTGCCTTCACAGACTTCCATTTGACTTCAAACACCTCATTTCTGTGACTTCACACACCTCCATTCTATGATTTCACACACCTCCATTCTATGACTTCAAACACCTCCATTGTATGACTTCACACACCTCCTTTCTGAGTTGACACACCTCCATTCTGTTACTTCACACCCCTCCAATCTGACTTCACACAACTCCATTCTATGACTTCACACACCTGCATTCTGTGACTTGAAAAACCAACATTCTCTGACTTCACACACCTCCATTCTATGACTTCACACACCTCCATTCTATGACTTCACACACCTCCATTCTATCACTTCACACACCTACATTGTGACTTCACACACCTACGTTCTATCAGTTCACACACCTGCATTGTGACTTCACAAACCTCCATTCTCTGACTTCACACACCTCCATTCTATGACTTCACACACCTCCATTCTGACTTCACACACTACCATTTTGACTTCAAAGACCTCATTTCTGTGACTTCACACACCTCCATTCTATGATTTCACACACCTCCATTCTATGACTTCACACACCTCCATTCTATGACTTCACACACCTCCTTTCTGAGTTGACACACTTCCATTCTGTGACTTCACACACCTCAAATCTGACCTCACACACCTCCATTCTATGACTTCACACACCTCCATTCTATGACTTCAAACACCTCCATTCTTTGACCTCACACACCTCCATTCTATGACTTCACACACCTCCATTCTCTGACTTCAAAATGCAACATTCTATGACTTCAAACACCTCCATTCTATGACTTCACACACCTCCATTCTGAGACTTCCCACACCTCCATTCTGTGACTTTGCACACCTCCACTCTGTGACTACATACACTTCCATTCTGTGATTTCACACACCTCCATTCTTTGACTTCACACACCTCCATTCTATGAATTCACACACCTCCATTATGACTTCACACAACTCTATTCTGTGACTTCACACACCAGCCTTCTGTGACTTCAGACACCTCCATTCTATGACTTCACACCTCCATTATATGGCTTCACACCTCCATTCTATGACTTCACACACCAACATTTATGACGTCACACACCTCCATTCTGTGACTTCACACACCTCCATTCTGACATCACACACCAACATTCTATGACTTCACGCACTTCCATTCTACGACTTCACACACCTCCATTCTGTGACTTCACTCACCTCCATTGTGAGTTAACACACATCCATTCTGTGACTTCACACACCTCCATTCATTGACTTCACACACCTTGATTCTCTGACTTCACATACCTCCATTCTACGATTTCACACACCTCCATTCTGTGACTTCACACATCTCCATTCTATGATTTCACACACCTCCATTCTGTGACTTCACACACCTCCATTCTGAGTTCACACACCTCCATTCTGTGACTTCACAATCCTCGATTATATGACTTCACACACCTCCATTTTGTGACTTCACACACCTCCATTCTATGACTTCACATACCTCATTTCTGAGTTGACACACCTCCATTCTGTGACTTCACATACGTCCAATCTGACTTCACACACCTCCATTCTAGGACTTCACACACCTCCATTCTGTGACTTCAAAAACCACCATTCTATGACTTCGCACATCTCCATTGTGACTTCACACACCTCCATTCTATGAGTTCACACAGCTCCATTCTGACTTCACACACCTCCATTCTATGACTTCGCAAACCTCTATTCTGACTTCACACCCCTCCATTCTGTGAATTCACATACCTCCATTCTTTGACTTCACACCCCTCCATTCTGTGCCTTCACACACCTTAAATTTGAGTTCACACACCTCCATACTGTGACTTCAAACACCTCCATTCTGTGACTTCACACACCTCCATTCTATGACTTCAAACACCTCCATTCTATGACTTCACACACCTCCATTTTATGCCTTCACACACCTCCATTCTGTGCCTTCACACACCTCCATTCTATGACATCACACGCCTCCATTCTGTGACTTCACACACCTCCATTCTATGACTTCACACACCTCCATTCTATGACTTCAGAAACCTACATAGTTACTTTACACACCTCCATTCTGTGACTTCACACACCTCCATTGTTTGCCTTCACACACCTCCATTTTGACTACACACACCTCCATTCTATGTCTTCACACACCTTCATTCTTACTGCAGAAATCTCCATTCTATGACTTCACAAACCTCCCTTCTGTGAATTCACACACCTCCATTCTGAGTTCTCACACCTTCATTCTGTGACTTCACACACCTCCATTCTTTTACTTCACACACCTCCATTCTATGATTTCACACACCTCCATTCTATGACTTCACACACCTCCATTCTGCCTTCACAGACTTCCATTTGACTTCAAACACTTCATTTCTGTGACTTCACACACCTCCATTCTATGATTTCACACACCTCCATTCTATGACTTCAAACACCTCCATTCTATGACTTCACACACCTCCTTTCTGAGTTGACACACCTCCATTCTGTTACTTCACACCCCTCCAATCTGACTTCACACACCTCCATTCTATGACTTCACACACCTGCATTCTGTGACTTCAAAAACCAACATTCTATGACTTCAAACACCTCCATTCTATGACTTCACACACCTCCATTCTATGACTTCACACACCTCCATTCTATCACTTCACACACCTACACTGTGATTTCACACACCTATGTTCTATCAGTTCACACACCTGCATTGTGACTTCACAAACCTCCATTCTCTGACTTCACACACCTCCATTCTATGACTTCACACACCTCCATCTGTGACTTCACACACTTCCATTTTGACTTCAAAGACCTCATTTCTGTGACTTCACACACCTCCATTCTATGATTTCACACACCTCCATTCTATGACTTCACACACCTCCATTCTATGACTTCACACACCTCCTTTCTGAGTTGACACACTTCCATTCTGTGACTTCACACACCTCCATTCTATGACTTCACACACTTCCATTCTATGACTTCACACACCTCCTTTCTGCCTTCACAGACTTCCATTTGACTTCAAACACCTCATTTCTGTGACTTCACACACCTCCATTCTATGATTTCACACACCTCCATTCTATGACTTCAAACACCTCCATTCTTTGACATCACACACCTCCATTCTATGACTTTACAGTCCTCCATTCTATGAGTTCACACACCTCCTTTCTGTGACTTCACACACCTCCATTCTATGACTTCACACACCTCCATTCTATGACTTCACACACCTCCATTCTGACTTCACATACTTCCATTTTGACTTCAAACAACTCATTTCTGTGACTTCACACACCTCCATTCTATGATTTCACACACCTCCATTCTATGACTTCACACACCTCCTTTCTGAGTTGACACACTTCCATTCTGTGACATCACACACCTCCAATCTGACCTCACACACCTCCATTCTATGACTTCACACATTTCTATTCTGTGACTAGACACAACTCCATTCTATGACTTCACACACCTCCATTCTATGACTTCACACATCTGCATTCTGACTTCACACACCTCCATTCTATGACTTCACACCTCCATTCTCTGACTTCACACATCTCCATTCTGACTTCACACACCTCCAATCTATGACTTCACACATCTCCCTACTATGACTTCACACACCTCCATTCTGTAACTTCACAGACTTCCAATGTTTGACTTCACCAACCTCCATTCCATGACTTCATACACATCCATTCTATGACTTCACACAACTCCTTTCTTTGACTTCACAAAATTCCATTTTGATTTCACACACCTCCTCTCTGTGACTTCACACACCTCCATTTGTGACTTCACACATCACAATTTTGACTTCACACACCTCCATTCTTTGACTTCACACACCTCCATTCTGAGTTAACACACCTCCATTTTTGACTTCACACACCACCATTCTGACTTCACACACCTCCATTCTATGATTTCACACACCTCGATTCTGTGACTTCACACACCTCCACTCTGAGTTAACACATCTCCATTCTGTGTCTTCACACACCTCCATTCTGTGACTTCACACACCTCATTATATGACTTCACACACCTCCATTCTGTGACCTCACACACCTCAAATCTGAGTTCACACCCCTCCATAGAGTGACTTCAAACACCTCCATTCTGTGACTTCACACACCCCCATTCTATGACTTCACACACCTCCATTCTATGACTTCACACACCTCCATTCTATGCCTTTACACACCTCCATTCTGGGACTTCACACACCTCCATTCTATGACATCACACACCTCCATTCTGTGACTTCACACACCTCCATTCTATGACTTCACACACCTCCATTATATGACTTCAGAAACCTACATTGTGACTTCACACACCTCCATTCTATGAGTTCACACACCTGCATTGTGACTTCACACACCTCCATTCTTACTTCACACACCTCAATTTTGTGAATTAACACAACTCCATTCTATGATTTCACACACCACCATTCTATGACTTCACACACCTCCATTCTATGACTTCACACACCTCCTTTCTGAGTTCACACACTTCCATTCTGTGACTTCACACACCTCCAATCTGACCTCACACACCTCCATTCTATGACTTCACATACCTCCATTCTATGACTTCACACACCTCCATTCTATGACTTCACACACTTCTATTCTGTGACTAGACACACCTCCATTCTATGACTTCACACACCTCCATTCTATGACTTCACACATCTGCATTCTGACTTCACACACCTCCATTCTATGACTTCACACCTCCATTCTCTGACTTCACACATATCCATTCTGACTTCACACACCTCCAATCTATGACTTCACACATCTCCCTACTATGACTTCACACACCTCCATTCTGTAACTTCACAGACTTCCAATGTTTGACTTCACCAACCTCCATTCCATGACTTCATGCACATCCATTCTATGACTTCACACAACTCCTTTTTTGACTTCACAAAATTCCATTTTGATTTCACACACCTCCTCTCTGTGACTTCACACACCTCCATTTGTGACTTCACACATCACAATTTTGACTTCACACACCTCCATTCTTTGACTTCACACACCTCCATTCTGAGTTAACACACCTCCATTTTTGACTTCACACACCACCATTCTGACTTCACACACCTCCATTCTATGATTTCACACACCTCCATTCTGTGACTTCACACACCTCCACTCTGAGTTAACACATCTCCATTCTGTGTCTTCACACAGCTCCATTCTGTGACTTCACACACCTCATTATATGACTTCACACACCTCCATTCTGTGACCTCACACACCTCAAATCTGAGTTCACACCCCTCCATAGAGTGACTTCACACACCTCCATTCTGTGACTTCACACACCCCCATTCTATGACTTCACACACCTCCATTCTATGACTTCACACACCCCCATTCTATGCCTTTACACACCTCCATTCTGTGACTTCACACACCTCCATTCTATGACATCACACACCTCCATTCTGTGACTTCACACACCTCCATTCTATGACTTCACACACCTCCATTATATGACTTCAGAAACCTACATTGTGACTTCACACACCTCCATTCTATGAGTTCACACACCTGCATTGTGACTTCACACACCTCCATTCTTACTTCACACACCTCAATTTTGTGAATTAACACAACTCCATTCTATGATTTCACACACCTCCATTCTATGACTTCACACACCTCCATTCTATGACTTCACACATCTCCTTTCTGAGTTGACACACTTCCATTCTGTGATTTCACACACCTCCAATCTGACCTCACACACCTCCATTCTATGACTTCACATACCTCCATTCTATGACTTCACACACCTCCATTCTATGACTTCACACACTTCTATTCTGTGACTAGACACACCTCCATTCTATGACTTCACACACCTCCATTCTATGACTTCACACATCTGCATTCTGACTTCACACACCTCCATTCTATGACTTCACACCTCCATTCTCTGACTTCACACATCTCCATTCTGACTTCACACACCTCCAATCTATGACTTCACACATCTCCCTACTATGACTTCACACACCTCCATTCTGTACCTTCACAGACTTCCAAAGTTTGACTTCACCAACCTCCATTCCATGACTTCATACACATCCATTCTATGACTTCACACAACTCCTTTCTTTGACTTCACAAAATTCCATTTTGATTTCACACACCTCCACTCTGTGACTTCACACACCTCCATTTGTGACTTTACACATCACAATTTTGACTTCACACACCTCCATTCTGTGACTTCACACACCTCCATTCTGAGTTAACACACCTCCATTTGTGACTTCACACACCTCCATTCTGACTTCACACACCTCCATTCTATGACTTCACACACTTCCATTCTTTGACTTCACACACCTCCATTCTGTGACTTCACACACCTCCATTCTGTGACTTCACACACCTCGTTATATGACTTCACACACCTCCATTCTGTGACCTCACACACCTCAAATCTGAGTTCACACCCCTCCATAGTGTGACTTCACACACCTCCATTCTGTGACTTCACACACCCCCATTCTATGACTTCACACACCTCCATTCTATGACTTCACACACCCCCATTCTATGCCTTTACACACCTCCATTATGTGATGTCACACACCTCCATTCTATGACATCACACACCTCCATTCTGTGACTTCACACACCTCCATTCTATGACTTCACACACCTCCATTCTATGACTTCAGAAACCTACATTGTGACTTCACACACCTCCATTCTATGAGTTCACACACCTGCGTTGTGACTTCACACACCTCCATTCTCTGACTTCACACACCTCCATTCTGACTTCACACACCTCCATTCTGACTTCACACACCTCACTTCTGTGACTTCACACAACTCCATTCTATGATTTCACAAACCTACATTCTATGACTTCACACACTTCCATTCTATGACTTCACACACCTCCATTCTGTGACTTCACTCACTTCCATTGTGAGTTCACACACCTCCATTCTGTGACTTCACACACCTTGATTCTCTGACTTCACACACCTCCATTCTACGATTTAACACACCTCTTTTCTGTGACTTCACACACCTCCATTCTATGATTTCACACACCTCCATTCTGTGACTTCTCACACCTCCATTCTGAGTTCACACCCCTACATTCTGTGACTTCACACACCTCCAATATATGACTTCACACACCTCCATTTTGTGACTTTGCACACATCCATTCTATGACTTCACACACCTCCATTCTATGACTTCACACACCTACATTGTGACTTCACACACACCTCCATTCTGTGACTTCACACACCTCCAATATATGACTTCACACACCTCCATTTTGTGACTTCACACACCTCCATTCTATGACTTCACACACTTCCATTCTATGACTTCACACACCTGCATTGTGACTTCACACACCTCCATTCTCTGACTCTCACACACCTCCATTCTGAATTCACACATCTCCATTCTGACTTCACACACCTCAATTCTGTGACTTCACACACCTCCATTCTAGGAATTCACATACCTCATTTCTGAGTTGACTCACCTCCATTCTGTGACTTCACATACCTCCAATCTGACTACACACACCTCCATGCTATGACTTCACACACCTTCATGCTGTGACTTCAAAAACCACCATTCTAGGATATCACACATCTCCATTGTGACTTCACACACCTCCATTCTATGAGTTCACACAGCTCCATTCTGACTTCACACACCTCCATTCTATGACTTCTTACACCTCTATTCTGACTTCACACCCCTCCATTCTGTGACTTCACATACCTCCATTCTTTGACTTCACACCCCTCCTTTCTGTGACTTCACATACCTCCACTCTGTGACTTTACACACCTCCATTCTGTGACTTCACACACCTCCATTCTATGACTTCACACACCTCCAATCTATGACTTCAGAAACCTACATTGTTACTTCACACACCTCCATTCTATGAGTTCACACACCTGCATTGTGACTTCACACACCTCCATTATCTGACTTCACACACCTCCATTTTGACTTCACACACCTCCATTCTGACTTCACACACCTCAATTCTGTGACTTCACACACCTCCATTCTATGATTTCACACACCTCCATTCTATGACTTCACAGACCTCCATTCTATGACTTTACACAACTCCTTTCTGAGTTCACACACATCCATTCTGTGACTTCACACACCTCCATTGTGACTTCATACACCTCCATTCTATGAGTTCACACACCTCCATTCTGACGACACACACTTCAGTTCTATGACTTCACACAGCTCCTTCTGTGACTTCACACACCTCTATTCTATGACTTCACACACCTCCATTGTGATTTCACACCCCTCCCTTCTATGTATTCACACACCTCCATTCTGACTTTACACACCTCCATCCTGTGACTTCACACACCTCCATTCTATGATTTCACACACCTCCATTCCATGACGTCACACACCTCCATTCTATGACTTCACACACCTCCATTCTGAATTCACACACCTATATTCTGTGACTTCACACACCTCAGTTTCTGACTTCACATACTTCCATTCTATGACTTCCACACCTCCATTCTGTAACTTCACATACCACCATTCTATGACTTCACACACCTCCATTGTGACTTCACATACCTCCATTCTATGAGTTCACACACCTCCATTCTGACTTCACACACCTCCATTCTATGACTTCACACACCTCCATTCTGACTTCACACACCTCTATTCTATGACTTAGCACACCTCAATTCTGATTTCACACACCTCCATTCTTTGACTTCACACACCTCCATTTTGACTTCACACATCTCCATTCTGTGACTTTACACACGTCCATTTGTGACTTCACACACCACCTTTTTGACTTCACACACCTCCATTCTGTGAGTTCACACACCTCCATTCTATGACATCACACACCTCCATTCTGTGACTTCACACACCTCCATTCTATGACTTCACACACCTCCATTCTATGACTTCAGAAACCTAAATTGTTACTTCACACACCTCCATTCTGTGACTTCACACACCTCCATTGTTTGCCTTCACACACCTCCATTTTGACTACACACACCTCCATTCTATGTCTTCACACACCTTCATTCTTACTGCAGAAATCTCCATTCCATGACTTCACAAACCTCCCTTCTGTGAATTCACACACCTCCATTCTGAGTTCACACACCTCCATTCTGTGACTTCACACACCTCCATTCTGTTACTTCACACACCTCCATTCTATGACTTCACACACCTCCATTCGATGACTTCACACACCTCCATTCTGCCTTCACAGACTTCCATTTGAATTCAAACACCTCATTTCTGTGACTTCACACACCTCCATTCTATGATTTCACACACCTCCATTCTATGACTTCAAACACCTCCATTCTATGACTTCACACACCTCCTTTCTGAGTTGACACACCTCCATTCTGTTACTTCACACCCCTCCATTTTGACTTCACACACCTCCATTCTATGACTTCACACACCTGCATTCTGTGACTTCAAAAACCAACATTCTATGACTTTAAACACCTCCATTCTATGACTTCTCACACCTCCATTCTATGACTTCACACACCTCCATTCTATCACTTCACAAACCTACATTGTGACTTCACACACCTACGTTCTATCAGTTCACACACCTGCATTGTGACTTCACAAACCTCCATTCTCTGACTTCACACACCTCCATTCTATGACTTCACACACCTCCATTCTGACTTCACACACCTCAATTCTGTGACTTCACACACCTCCATTCTATGAATTCACATACCTCATTTCTGAGTTGACACACCTCCATTCTGTGACTTCACATACCTCCAATCTGACTTCACACACCTCCATTCTATGACTTCACACACCTCCATTCTGTGACTTCAAAAACCACCATTCTATGACTTCGCACATCTCCATTGTGACTTCACACACCTCCATTCTATGAGTTCACCCAGCTCCATTCTGACTTCACACACCTCCATTCTATGACTTCGCAAACCTCTATTCTGACTTCACACCCCTCCATTCTGTGACTTCACATACCTCTATTCTTTGACTTCACACCCCTCCACTCTGTGCCTTCACACACCTTAAATCTGAGTTCACACACCTCCATACTGTGACTTCACACACATCCATTCTGTGACTTCACACACCTCCATTCTATGACTTCACACACCTCCATTCTATGACTTCACACACCTCCATTTTATGCCTTCACACACCTCATTCTGTGAGTTCACACACCTCCATTCTATGACATCACATACCTCCATTCTGTGACTTCACACACCTCCATTTTATGCCTTCACACACCTCATTCTGTGACTTCACACACTTCCATTCTATGATTTCACACACCTCCATTCTGTGACTTCACACACCTCCATTCTGTGAATTCACACACCTCGATGCTCTGACTTCACACACCTCTCTTCTGTGACTTCACACACCTCCATTCTTTGACTTCACACACCTCCGTTCCATGAATTCACACACCTCCATTCTATGAATTCACACACCTCCATTCTAGGAGTTCACACACCTCCATTCTTACCTCAGCAACATCCATTCTATGACTTCAGACACTTCCATTCTATGACTTCACACACCTTCATTATTACTTCAGCCACATCCATTCTGTGACTTCACACACCTCCCTTCTGTGACTTCACACAACTCCATTCTATGACTTCACACACCTCCATTCTAAGACTTCACACACCTCCATTCTATGACTTCCCACAACTCCATTCTATGACTTCACACACGTGCATTCTGACTTCACACACCTCTATTCCATGACTTCATACACCTCCATTATATGACTTAACACACCAACATTCTTTGACTTCACACACCTCCATTCTGTGACTTCACATATCTCCATTCTGACTTCACACACATCCATTATATGACTTCACAAATCTCCATTCTATGACTTCAGGAACCTCAATTCCATGCCTTCATACACCTCCATTCTATGACTTCACACACCTCCATTTCATGACGTCACACACCTCCATTCTATGGCTTCACACACTTCTATTCTGTGACTAGACACAACTCCATTCTATGACTTCACACACCTCCATTCTATGACTTCACACATCTGCATTCTGACTTCACACACCTCCATTCTATGACTTCACACCTCCATTCTCTGACTTCACACATCTCCATTCTGACTTCACACACCTCCAATCTATGACTTCACACATCTCCCTACTATGACTTCACACACCTCCATTCTGTAACTTCACAGACTTCCAATGTTTGACTTCACCAACCTCCATTCCATGACTTCATACACATCCATTCTATGACTTCACACAACTCCTTTCTTTGACTTCACAAAATTCCATTTTGATTTCACACACCTCCACTCTGTGACTTCACACACCTCCATTTGTGACTTTACACATCACAATTTTGACTTCACACACCTCCATTCTGTGACTTCACACACCTCCATTCTGAGTTAACACACCTCCATTTGTGACTTCACACACCTCCATTCTGACTTCACACACCTCCATTCTATGACTTCACACACTTCCATTCTTTGACTTCACACACCTCCATTCTGTGACTTCACACACCTCCACTCTGAGTTAACACATCTCCATTCTGTGTCTTCACACACCACCATTCTGTGACTTCACACACCTCGTTATATGACTTCACACACCTCCATTCTGTGACCTCACACACCTCAAATCTGAGTTCACACCCCTCCATAGTGTGACTTCACACACCTCCATTCTGTGACTTCACACACCCCCATTCTATGACTTCACACACCTCCATTCTATGACTTCACACACCCCCATTCTATGCCTTTACACACCTCCATTCTGTGATGTCACACACCTCCATTCTATGACATCACACACCTCCATTCTGTGACTTCACACACCTCCATTCTATGACTTCACACACCTCCATTCTATGACTTCAGAAACCTACATTGTGACTTCACACACCTCCATTCTATGAGTTCACACACCTGCGTTGTGACTTCACACACCTCCATTCTCTGACTTCACACACCTCCATTCTGACTTCACACACCTCCATTCTGACTTCACACACCTCTCTTCTGTGACTTCACACACCTCCATTCTATGATTTCACAAACCTACATTCTATGACTTCACACACTTCCATTCTATGACTTCACACACTTCCATTCTGTGACTTCACTCACTTCCATTGTGAGTTCACACACCTGCATTCTGTGACTTCACACACCTTGATTCTCTGACTTCACACACATCCATTCTACGATTTCACACACCTCTTTTCTGTGACTTCACACACCTCCATTCTATGATTTCACACACCTCCATTCTGTGACTTCACACACCTCCATTCTGAGTTCACACCCCTCCATTCTGTGACTTCACACACCTCCAATATATGACTTCACACACCTCCATTTTGTGACTTTGCACACCTCCATTCTATGACTTCACACACCTCCATTCTATGACTTCACACACCTACATTGTGACTTCACACACACCTCCATTCTGTGACTTCACACACCTCCAATATATGACTTCACACACCTCCATTTTGTGACTTCACACACCTCCATTCTATGACTTCACACACTTCCATTCTATGACTTCACACACCTGCATTGTGACTTCACACACCTCCATTCTCTGACTCTCACACACCTCCATTCTGAATTCACACATCTCCATTCTGACTTCACACACCTCAATTCTGTGACTTCACACACCTCCATTCTAGGAATTCACATACCTCATTTCTGAGTTGACTCACCTCCATTCTGTGACTTCACATACCTCCAATCTGACTACACACACCTCCATGCTATGACTTCACACACCTTCATGCTGTGACTTCAAAAACCACCATTCTATGATATCACACATCTCCATTGTGACTTCACACACCTCCATTCTATGAGTTCACACAGCTCCATTCTGACTTCACACACCTCTATTCTATGACTTCTTACACCTCTATTCTGACTTCACACCCCTCCATTCTGTGACTTCACATACCTCCATTCTTTGACTTCACACCCCTCCTTTCTGTGACTTCACATACCTCCACTCTGTGACTTCACACACCTCCATTCTATGACTTCACACACCTCCAATGTATGACTTCAGAAACCTACATTGTTACTTCACACACCTCCATTCTATGAGTTCACACACCTGCATTGTGACTTCACACACCTCCATTATCTGACTTCACACACCTCCATTTTGACTTCACACACCTCCATTCTGACTTCACACACCTCAATTCTGTGACTTCACACACCTCCATTCTATGATTTCACACACCTCCATTCTATGACTTCACAGACCTCCATTCTATGACTTTACACAACTCCTTTCTGAGTTCACACACATCCATTCTGTGACTTCACACACCTCCATTGTGACTTCATACACCTCCATTCTATGAGTTCACACACCTCCATTCTGACGACACACACTTCAGTTCTATGACTTCACACAGCTCCTTCTGTGACTTCACACACCTCTATTCTATGACTTCACACACTTCCATTGTGATTTCACACCCCTCCCTTCTATGTATTCACACACCTCCATTCTGACTTTACACACCTCCATTCTGTGACTTCACACACCTCCATTCTATGATTTCACACACCTCCATTCCATGACGTCACACACCTCCATTCTATGACTTCACACACTTCCATTCTGAATTCACACACCTATATTCTGTGACTTCACACACCTCAGTTTCTGACTTCACATACTTCCATTCTATGACTTCCACACCTCCATTCTGTAACTTCACATACCACCATTCTATGACTTCACACACCTCCATTGTGACTTCACATACCTCCATTCTATGAGTTCACACACCTCCATTCTGACTTCACACACCTCCATTCATTGACTTCACACACCTCCAATCTGACTTCACACACCTCCATTCTATGACTCCACACACCTCCATTCTGTGATTTCAAAAACCACAATTCTATGACTTCACACACCTCCATTGTGACTTCACCTACCTCCATTCTAAGAGTTCACACACCTCCAATCTGACTTCACACACCTCCATTCTATGAATTCCCACAGCTCCGTTCTGACTTAACACACCTCCATTCTATGACTTCGCATACCTCTATTCTGACTTCATACACCTCCATTCTGTGACTTCACACACCTCAATTCTGTCACTTTACACACCTCCATTCTGTGAGTTCTCACACCTCCATTCTGTAACTTCACACACCTCCATTCTATGACTTCACACACCTCCATTCTTTGACTTCACACACCTCCATTCTATGACTTCACACACCTCCATTGTGACTTCACACATCGCCGTTCTGTGACTTCACACACCTCCCTTCTGTGACTTGACACACCTCCATTCTATGACTTCACACACCTCCATTCTATGACTTCACACACCTCCATTCTGTAATTTCACACACTTCCAGTGTTTGACTTCACAAACCTCCATTCCATGACTTCATACACCTTCATTCTATGACTTCACAGACCTCCATTCTTTGACTTCACACACCTCCATTTTGACTTCACACATCTGCATTCTGTGACTTCACACACCTCCATTCTGTGACTTCACACACTTCCATTGTTTGACTACACACAACTCCATTCTTTGACTTCACACACCTCCATTCCATGACATCACTCACCTCCATTTTATGAGCTCACATACCTCCATTCTATGAGTTCAAACACCTCAATTTTGACTTCACACACCTCCATTCTCTGACTTCACACATCTGCATTCTGACTTCACACACCTCCATTCTGTGACTTCGCACACCTCCATTCTCTGACTTCACACATCTCCATTCTGACTTCACACACCTCCAATCTGTAACTTCACACACTTCCAATGTTTGACTTCACAAACCTCCATTCCATGACTTCATACACATCCATTCTATGACTTCACACAACTCCTTTCTTTGACTTCACCAAATTCCATTTTGATTTCACACACCTCCACTCTGTGACTTCACACACCTCCATTTGTGACTACACACATCACAATTTTGACTTCACACACCTCCATTCTGTGACTCACACACCTCCATTCTGAGATAACACACCTCCATTTGTGACTTCACACACCTCCATTCAGACTTCACACACCTCCATTCTATGACTTCACACACTTCCATTCTTTGACTTCACACACCTCCATTCTGTGACTTCACACACCTCCACTCTGGGTTCACACACTTCCATTCTGTGTCTTCACATACCTCCATTCTGTGACTTCACACACCTCGTTATATGACTTCACACACCTCCATTCTGTGACCTCACACACCTCAAATCTGAGTTCACACCCCTCCAAAATGTGACTTCACACACCTGCATTCTGTGACTTCACACACCTCCATTCTATGATTTCACACACCTCCATTCTATGACTTCACAGACCTCCATTCTATGACTTCACACCCCTCCATTCTGAGTTCACACACATCCATTCTTTGACTTCACACACCTCCATTGTGACTTCATACACCTCCATTCTATGAGTTCACACACCTCCATTCTGACTTCACACACTTCCATTCTATGACTTCACACAGCTCCATTCTGACTTCACACACCTCCATTCTATGACTTCGCACACCTCTATTCTGACTTCACACAACTGCATTCTGTGACTTCACACACATCCATTCTATGATTTCACACGCCTCCATTCTGTGACTTCACACACCTCCACTCTGTGACTTTACACACCTCCATTCTGTGACTTCACACACCTCCATTCTGTGAATTCACACACCTCCTTTCTGTGACTTCACACACCTCCATACTATGACTTTCACACACCTTCAATCTATGACTTCACAACCTCCATTCTATGACTTCACAGGCTTCCAATCTATGACTTCACAAACCTCCATTCTATGACTTCACACACCTGCAATCTGACTTCACACACCTCCATTTTCTGACTACACACACCTCCATTCTCTGACTTCACACACCTCCATTCTGTAACTTCACACGCTTCCAATATTTGACTTCACAAACCTCCATTCTAGGACTTCATACACCTCCATTCTATGACTTCACACACATCCATTCTTTGACCTCACACACCTCCATTTTGACTTCACACACCTCCATTCTGTGACTTCACACACCTGCATTTGTGACTTCACACACCACAATTTTGACTTCACACACGTCCATTCTTTGACTTCACACACCTCCATTTTGACTTCACACACCTCCATTTTGTGACTTCACACACCTCCATTCTATGACTTCACACACCTCCATTCTATGACTTCACACTCCTACATTGTGACTTCACACACCTACGTTCTATCAGTTCACACACCTGCATTGTGACTTCACACACCTCCATTCTATGACTTCACACACCTCCATTTTGAATTCACACACCTCCATTCTGACTACACACACCTCAATTCTGTGACTTCACACACCTCCATTCTATGATTTCCCACACCTCCATTCTTTGACTTCACACACCTCCATTCTATGACTTCACATACCTCCTTTCGGAGTTGACACACCTCCATTCTGTGACTTCACATACCTCCAATCTGACTTCACACACCTCCATTCAATGACTTCACACACCTCCATTCTGTGACTTCAAAAACCACCATTCTATGACTTCACACATCTCCATTGTGACTTCACACACCTCCATTCTATGAGTTCACATTGCTCCATTCTGACTTCACACACCTCCATTCTATGACTTCACACACCTCCATTCTATGACTTCACACACCTCCATTCTATCACTTCACACACCTACATTGTGACTTCACACACCTACGTTCTATCAGTTCACACACCTGCATTGTGACTTCACAAACCTCCATTCTCTGACTTCACACACCTCCATTCTATGACTTCACACACCTCCATTCTGACTTCACACACTACCATTTTGACTTCAAAGACCGCATTTCTGTGACTTCACACACCTCCATTCTATGATTTCACACACCTCCATTCTAGGACTTCACACACCTCCATTCTATGACTTCACACACCTCCATTATATGCCTTCAAACACCTCATTCTGTGAGTTCACACACCTCCATTCTATGACATCACATACCTCCATTCTGTGACTTCACACACCTCCATTTTATGCCTTCACACACCTCATTCTGTGACTTCACACACTTCCATTCTATGATTTCACACACCTCCATTCTGTGACTTCACACACCTCCATTCTGTGAATTCACACACCTCGATGCTCTGACTTCACACACCTCTCTTCTGTGACTTCACACACCTCCATTCTTTGACTTCACACACCTCCGTTCCATGAATTCACACACATCCATTCTATGAATTCACACACCTCCATCCTAGGAGTTCACACACCTCCATTCTTACCTCAGCAACATCCATTCTATGACTTCAGACACTTCCATTCTATGACTTCACACACCTTCATTATTACTTCAGCCACATCCATTCTGTGACTTCACACACCTCCCTTCTGTGACTTCACACACCTCCATTCTATGACTTCACACACCTCCATTCTAAGACTTCACACACCTCCATTCTATGACTTCACACACTTCCATTCTATGACTTCACACACCTCCATTTTGTGACTTCACACACCTCCATTCTATGACTTCCCACAACTCCATTCTATGACTTCACACACGTGCATTCTGACTTCACACACCTCTATTCAATGACTTCATACACCTCCATTATATGACTTAACACACCAACATTCTTTGACTTCACACACCTCCATTCTGTGACTTCACGTATCTCCATTCTGACTTCACACACATCCATTGTATGACTTCACAAATCTCCATTCTATGACTTCAGGAACCTCAATTCCATGCCTTCATACACCTCCATTCTATGACTTCACACACCTCCATTCCATGACGTCACACACCTCCATTCTATGGCTTCACACACTTCTATTCTGTGACTAGACACAACTCCATTCTATGACTTCACACACCTCCATTCTATGACTTCACACATCTGCATTCTGACTTCACACACCTCCATTCTATGACTTCACACCTCCATTCTCTGACTTCACACATCTCCATTCTGACTTCACACACCTCCAATCTATGACTTCACACATCTCCCTACTATGACTTCACACACCTCCATTCTGTAACTTCACAGACTTCCAATGTTTGACTTCACCAACCTCCATTCCATGACTTCATACACATCCATTCTATGACTTCACACAACTCCTTTCTTTGACTTCACAAAATTCCATTTTGATTTCACACACCTCCACTCTGTGACTTCACACACCTCTATTTGTGACTTTACACATCACAATTTTGACTTCACACACCTCCATTCTGAGTTAACACACCTCCATTTGTGACTTCACACACCTCCATTCTGACTTCACACACCTCCATTCTATGACTTCACACACTTCCATTCTTTGACTTCACACACCTCCATTCTGTGACTTCACACACCTCCACTCTGAGTTAACACATCTCCATTCTGTGTCTTCACACACCACCATTCTGTGACTTCACACACCTCGTTATATGACTTCACACACCTCCATTCTGTGACCTCACACACCTCAAATCTGAGTTCACACCCCTCCATAGTGTGACTTCACACACCTCCATTCTGTGACTTCACACACCCCCATTCTATGACTTCACACACCTCCATTCTATGACTTCACACACCCCCATTCTATGCCTTTTCACACCTCCATTCTGTGATGTCACACACCTCCATTCTATGACATCACACACCTCCATTCTGTGACTTCACACACCTCCATTCTATGACTTCACACACCTCCATTCTATGACTTCAGAAACCTACATTGTGACTTCACACACCTCCATTCTATGAGTTCACACACCTGCGTTGTGACTTCACACACCTCCATTCTCTGACTTCACACACCTCCATTCTGACTTCACACACCTCCATTCTGACTTCACACACCTCTCTTCTGTGACTTCACACACCTCCATTCTATGATTTCACAAACCTACATTCTATGACTTCACACACTTCCATTCTATGACTTCACACACTTCCATTCTGTGACTTCACTCACTTCCATTGTGAGTTCACACACCTGCATTCTGTGACTTCACACACCTTGATTCTCTGACTTCACACACATCCATTCTACGATTTCACACACCTCTTTTCTGTGACTTCACACAGCTCCATTCTATGATTTCACACACCTCCATTCTGTGACTTCACACACCTCCATTCTGAGTTCACACACCTCCATTCTGTGACTTCACACACCTCCAATATATGACTTCACACACCTCCATTTTGTGACTTTGCACACCTCCATTCTATGACTTCACACACCTCCATTCTATGACTTCACACACCTACATTGTGACTTCACACACACCTCCATTCTGTGACTTCACACACCTCCAATATATGACTTCACACACCTCCATTTTGTGACTTCACACACCTCCATTCTATGACTTCACACACTTCCATTCTATGACTTCACACACCTGCATTGTGACTTCACACACCTCCATTCTCTGACTCTCACACACCTCCATTCTGAATTCACACATCTCCATTCTGACTTCACACACCTCAATTCTGTGACTTCACACACCTCCATTCTAGGAATTCACATACCTCATTTCTGAGTTGACTCACCTCCATTCTGTGACTTCACATACCTCCAATCTGACTACACACACCTCCATGCTATGACTTCACACACCTTCATGCTGTGACTTCAAAAACCACCATTCTATGATATCACACATCTCCATTGTGACTTCACACACCTCCATTCTATGAGTTCACACAGCTCCATTCTGACTTCACACACCTCTATTCTATGACTTCTTACACCTCTATTCTGACTTCACACCCCTCCATTCTGTGACTTCACATACCTCCATTCTTTGACTTCACACCCCTCCTTTCTGTGACTTCACATACCTCCACTCTGTGACTTCACACACCTCCATTCTATGACTTCACACACCTCCAATCTATGACTTCAGAAACCTACATTGTTACTTCACACACCTCCATTCTATGAGTTCACACACCTGCATTGTGACTTCACACACCTCCATTATCTGACTTCACACACCTCCATTTTGACTTCACACACCTCCATTCTGACTTCACACACCTCAATTCTGTGACTTCACACACCTCCATTCTATGATTTCACACACCTCCATTCTATGACTTCACAGACCTCCATTCTATGACTTTACACAACTCCTTTCTGAGTTCACACACATCCATTCTGTGACTTCACACACCTCCATTGTGACTTCATACACCTCCATTCTATGAGTTCACACACCTCCATTCTGACGACACACACTTCAGTTCTATGACTTCACACAGCTCCTTCTGTGACTTCACACACCTCTATTCTATGACTTCACACACTTCCATTGTGATTTCACACCCCTCCCTTCTATGTATTCACACACCTCCATTCTGACTTTACACACCTCCATTCTGTGACTTCACACACCTCCATTCTATGATTTCACACACCTCCATTCCATGACGTCACACACCTCCATTCTATGACTTCACACACCTCCATTCTGAATTCACACACCTATATTCTGTGACTTCACACACCTCAGTTTCTGACTTCACATACTTCCATTCTATGACTTCCACACCTCCATTCTGTAACTTCACATACCACCATTCTATGACTTCACACACCTCCATTGTGACTTCACATACCTCCATTCTATGAGTTCACACACCTCCATTCTGACTTCACACACCTCCATTCATTGACTTCACACACCTCCAATCTGACTTCACACACCTCCATTCTATGACTCCACACACCTCCATTCTGTGATTTCAAAAACCACAATTCTATGACTTCACACACCTCCATTGTGACTTCACCTACCTCCATTCTAAGAGTTCACACACCTCCAATCTGACTTCACACACCTCCATTCTATGAATTCCCACAGCTCCGTTCTGACTTAACACACCTCCGTTCTATGACTTCGCATACCTCTATTCTGACTTCATACACCTCCATTCTGTGACTTCACACACCTCCATTCTATGACTTCAAACACCTCCATTCTGTGACTTCACACACCTCAATTCTGTCACTTTACACACCTCCATTCTGTGAGTTCTCACACCTCCATTCTGTAATTTCACACACCTCCATTCTATGATTTCACACACCTCCATTCTTTGACTTCACACACCTCCATTCTATGACTTCACACACCTCCATTGTGACTTCACACACCTCCCTTCTGTGACTTGACACACCTCCATTCTATGACTTCACACACCTCCATTCTATGACTTCACACACCTCCATTCTGTAATTTCACACACTTCCAGTGTTTGACTTCACAAACCTCCATTCCATGACTTCATACACCTTCATTCTATGACTTCACAGACCTCCATTCTTTGACTTCACACACCTCCATTTTGACTTCACACATCTGCATTCTGTGACTTCACACACCTCCATTCTGTGACTTCACACACTTCCATTGTTTGACTACACACAACTCCATTCTTTGACTTCACACACCTCCATTCCATGACATCACTCACCTCCATTTTATGAGCTCACATACCTCCATTCTATGAGTTCAAACACCTCAATTTTGACTTCACACACCTCCATTCTCTGACTTCACACATCTGCATTCTGACTTCACACACCTCCATTGTATGACTTCGCACACCTCCATTCTCTGACTTCACACATCTCCATTCTGACTTCACACACCTCCAATCTGTAACTTCACACACTTCCAATGTTTGACTTCACAAACCTCCATTCCATGACTTCATACACATCCATTCTATGACTTTACACAACTCCTTTCTTTGACTTCACAAAATTCCATTTTGATTTCACACACCTCCACTCTGTGACTTCACACACCTCCATTTGTGACTACACACATCACAATTTTGACTTCACACATCTCCATTCTGTGACTCACACACCTCCATTCTGAGATAACACACCTCCATTTGTGACTTCACACACCTCCATTCAGACTTCACACACCTCCATTGTATGACTTCACACACTTCCATTCTATGACTTCACACACCTCCATTCTGTGACTTCACACACCTCCACTCTGGGTTCACACACTTCCATTCTGTGTCTTCACCTACCTCCATTCTGTGACTTCACACACCTCGTTATATGACTTCACACACCTCCATTCTGTGACCTCACACACCTCAAATCTGAGTTCACACCCCTCCAAAATGTGACTTCACACACCTACATTCTGTGACTTCACACACCTCCATTCTATGATTTCACACACCTCCATTCTATGACTTCACAGACCTCCATTCTATGACTTCACACCCCTCCATTCTGAGTTCACACACATCCATTCTTTGACTTCACACACCTCCATTGTGACTTCATACACCTCCATTCTATGAGTTCACACACCTCCATTCTGACTTCACACACTTCCATTCTATGACTTCACACAGCTCCATTCTGACTTCACACACCTCCATTCTATGACTTCGCACACCTCTATTCTGACTTCACACAACTGCATTCTGTGACTTCACACACATCCATTCTATGATTTCACACGCCTCCATTCTGTGACTTCACACACCTCCACTCTGTGACTTTACACACCTCCATTCTGTGACTTCACACACCTCCATTCTGTGAATTCACACACCTCCTTTCTGTGACTTCACACACCTCCATACTATGACTTTCACACACCTTCAATCTATGACTTCACAACCTCCATTCTATGACTTCACAGGCTTCCAATCTATGACTTCACAAACCTCCATTCTATGACTTCACACACCTGCAATCTGACTTCACACACCTCCATTCTCTGACTACACACACCTCCATTCTCTGACTTCACACACCTCCATTCTGTAACTTCACACGCTTCCAATATTTGACTTCACAAACCTCCATTCCAGGACTTCATACACCTCCATTCTATGACTTCACACACATCCATTCTTTGACCTCACACACCTCCATTTTGACTTCACACACCTCCATTCTGTGACTTCACACACCTGCATTTGTGACTTCACACACCACAATTTTGACTTCACACACGTCCATTCTTTGACTTCACACACCTCCATTTTGACTTCACACACCTCCATTTTGTGACTTCACACACCTCCATTCTATGACTTCACACACCTCCATTCTATGACTTCACACTCCTACATTGTGACTTCACACACGTACGTTCTATCAGTTCACACACCTGCATTGTGACTTCACACACCTCCATTCTATGACTTCACACACCTCCATTTTGAATTCACACACCTCCATTCTGACTACACACACCTCAATTCTGTGACTTCACACACCTCCATTCTATGATTTCCCACACCTCCATTCTTTGACTTCACACACCTCCATTCTATGACTTCACATACCTCCTTTCGGAGTTGACACACCTCCATTCTGTGACTTCACATACCTCCAATCTGACTTCACACACCTCCATTCCATGACTTCACACACCTCCATTCTGTGACTTCAAAAACCACCATTCTATGACTTCACACATCTCCATTGTGACTTCACACACCTCCATTCTATGAGTTCACATTGCTCCATTCTGACTTCACACACCTCCATTCTATGACTTCGCACACCTCTACTCTGACTTCACACCCCTCCATTCTGTGATTTCACATACCTCCACTCTTTGACTTCACACACCTCCATTCTATGATTTCACACACCTCCATTCTATGATTTCACACAGCTCCATTCTATGACTGCACACAACTCCTTTCTGAGTTCACACACCTCCATTCATTGACTTCACACACCTCCAATCTGACTTCACACACCTCCATTCTATGACTTCACACACTTCCATTCTGTAACTTCACACACTTCCAATGTTTGACTTCACAAACCTCCATTCCATGACTTCATACACCTCCATTCTATGACTTCACACACATCCATTATTTGACTTCACATACCTCCATTTTGACTTCACACACCTCCATTCTGTGACTTCACACACCTGCATTTTTGACTTCACACACCACAATTTTGACTTCACACAAGTCCACTCATTGACTTCACACACCTCCATTTTCTGACGTCACACACCTCCATTTTGACTTCACACACCGCCATTCTGACTTCACACTCCTCCATTCTGTGAATTCTCAAAACTCCATTCTATGATTTCACACACCTCCATACTATGACGTCACACACCTCCATTCTGTGACTTCACACACCTCCATTCTATGTCTTCACACACCTCCATTGTGACTTCACACACGTCCATTCTATGAGTTCACACACCTCCATTCTGACTTCACACACCTCCATGCTATGACTTCACACTCCTCCATTCTGACTACACACAGCTCCATTCTGTGAATTCACAAAATTATATTCTATGATTTCACACACCTCCATACTGTGACTTCACACACCTCCATCTATGACTTCAAACACCTCCAATGTATGACTTCACAGACTTCGAATCTGTGACTTCACTCACCTCCATTCTATGACTTCACACTCCTCTATTCTATGACTTCCCACAACTCTTTTCTATGCCTTCACCCACCTCTATTCTATGACTTCACACCCCCATTCTGACTTCACACACCTCCATTCTGTGACTTTACACACCTCCCTTCTATGACTTCACACACCTCCATTCTATGACTTCACAAACCTCCATTCTGTGACTTCCCACACCTCCATTCTGAGTTCACACATCTCCATTCTGTGACTTCACACACCTCCCTTCTGACTTCACGCACCTCCGTGCTGTGACTTCACACACCTACATTGTGAGTTCACCCACTTCCATTCTGTGACTTCACACACCTCCATTCTGTTACTTCACACACCTCCATTCTGTGACTTCACACACCTCCATTCTATGACTTCACACACCTCCATTCTATGAATTCACACACCTCCATTCTGTGACTTCAAGCACCTCCATTGTATGACTTCACACACCTCCATTCTGTGACTTCACACACCTCAATTCTGAGTTCACACAACACCATTCTGTGACTTCACCCACCTCCATTCTGTGACTTCCACACCTCCTTTCTATGACTTAACACACCTCCATTCTATGACTTCACACACCACCATTCTGTGACTTCACACACCTCCATTCTGTGACTTCACACACCTCCATTCTGTCACTTCACCACCTCCATTCTATGACTTTACACACCTCCATTCTATGACTTCACACACCTGCATTGTGACTTCACCCACCTACATTGTAAGAGTTCACACACCTGCATTGTGACTTCACACACCTCCATTCTATGACTTCACGCATCTCCATTCTGACTTCACACACCACCATTCTGTGACTTCACACACCTCCATTCTATGACTTCACATACCTCCAATCTATGACTTCACACACTTCCAATCTATGACTTCACACACCTCCATTCTATGACTTAACACACCTCCATTCTATGACTTCACACACCTGCATTCTAACATCAAACACCTCCACTCTCTGACTTCACACACCTCCATTCTATGACTTCACACACCTCCATTCTGTAACTTCACACACTTCCAATATTTGACTTCACAAACCTCCATTCCATGACTTCATACACCTCCATTCTATGACTTCACACACATCCATTCTTTGACTTCACACACCTCCATTTTGACTTCACACACCTCCATTCTTTGACTTCACACACCTGCATTTTTGACATCACACACCACAATTTTGACTTCACACCAGTCCATTCATTGACTTCACACACATTCCATTCGCTGACTTCACACACCTCCATTTTGACTTCACACACCGCCATTCTGACTTCAACCTCCTCCATTCTGTGAATTCACAAAACTCCATTCTATACTTTCACACATCTCCATACTATGACGTCACACACCTCCATTCTGTGACTTCACACACCTCCATTCTATGTCTTCACACACCTCCATTGTGACTTCACACACGTCCATTCTGTGACTTTAAACACCTCCCTTATATGACTTCACACACCACCATTCTATGACTTCACAAACCTCCATTCTGTGACTTCCCACACTTCCATTCTGAGTTCACACATCTCCATTCTGTGACTTCACACACCTCCCTTCTGACTTCACACACCTCCGTTCTGTGACTTCACACACCTCCATTGTGAGTTCACCCACTTCCATTCTGTGACTTCACACACCTCCATTCTGTTACTTCACACACCTCCATTCTGTGACATCACACACCTCCATTCTATGACTTCACACACCTCCATTCTATGAATTCACACACCTCCATTCTGTGACTTCAAGCACCAACATTGTATGACTTCACAAACCTCAATTCTGAGTTCACACAACACCATTCTGTGACTTCACCCACCTCCGTTCTGTGACTTCCACACCTCCATTCTATGACTTAACACACCTCCATTCTACGACTTCACACACCTCCATTCTATGACTTCACACAACACCATTCTGTGACTTCACACACCTCCATTCTGTAACTTCACACACCTCCATTCTGTCCCTTCACCACCTCCATTCTATGACTTTACACACCTCCATTCTATGACTTCACACACCTGCATTGTGACTTCACCCACCTCCATTCTAGGAGTTCACACACCTGCATTGTGACTTCACACACCTCCATTCTATGACTTCACGCATCTCCATTCTGACTTCACACACCACCATTCTGTGACTTCACACATCTTCATTCTATGACTTCACACACCTCCATTCTTTGACTTCACACACCTCCATTCTATGACTTCACACACCTCCAATCTATGACTTCACACACTTCCAATCTATGACTTCACACACCTCCATTCTATGACTTCACACACCTTCATTCTATGACTTCACACACCTGCATTCTGACTTCAAACGCCTCCATTGTCTGACTTCGCACACCTACATTTTATAACTTCACACACCTCCATTCTCTAACTTCACACACTTCCAATATTTGACTTCACAAACCTCCATTCCATGACTTCATACACCTCCATTCTATGACTTCACACACATCCATTCTTTGACTTCACACACCTCCATTTTTACTTTACACACCTCCATTCAGTGACTTCACACACCTGCATTTTTGACTTCACACACCACAATTTTGACTTCACACAAGTCCATTCATTGACTTCACACACCTCCATTCTCTGACTTCACACACCACCATTTTGACTTCACACACCGCCATTCTGACTTCACACTACTCCATTCTGTGAATTCACAAAACTCCATTCTATGATTTCACAAACCTCCATACTATGACGTCACACACCTCCATCTATGACTTCACACACCTCCATTCTGAGTTCACACACCTCAATTCTGTGACTTCACACACCTCCATTCTGAGTTCACACACCAATGTATGACTTCACACACCTCCATTCTGTGAATTCACACACTTCCATTGTGACGTCACACACCTCCATTCTATGAGTTCACACACCTCCATTCTATGACTTCACACACCTCCATTCTTACTTCACACACCTCCATTCTACGACTTCACAGACCTCGAATCTGTGACTTCACTCACCTCCATTCTATGACTTCACACTGCTCCATTCTATGACTTCCCACACCTCCTTTCTATGACTTCACCCACCTCTATTCTATGACTTCACACCTCGATTCTGACTTCAGATACCTCCATTCTGTGACTTCACACACCTCCATTCTATGACTTCAAACACCTCCATTCTCTGACATCACACACCTCCATTCTGAGCTCACACAATTCCATTCGGTGACTTCACACACCTCCATTCTTAATTCACAAATCTCCATTCTATGACTTCACACACTTCCATTCTATGACTTCACACACCTCCATTCTGTGACTTCTCACACCTCCATTCTGTGACTTCACACACCTCCATTCTATGACTTCACACACCTCCATTCTATGAATTCACACACCTACATTCTGTGACTTCAAGCACCTCCATTGTATGACTTCACACACCTCCATTCTGTGACTTCACATTCCTCAATTCTGAGTTCACACAACACCATTCTGTGACTTCACCCACCTCCATTCTGTGACTTCCACACCTCCATTCTATGACTTAACACACCTCCATTCTATGACTTCACACACCACCATTCTGTGACTTCACACATCTCCATTCTGTGACTTCACACACCTCCATTCTGTCACTTCACCACCTCCATTCTATGACTTTACACACCTCCATTCTATGACTTCACACACCTGCATTGTGACTTCACCCACCTCCATTCTAGGAGTTCACACACCTGCATTGTGACTTCACACACCTCCATTCTATGACTTCACGCATCTCCATTCTGACTTCACACACCACCATTCTGTGACTTCACACACCTCCATTCTATGACTTCACACACCTCCAATCTATGACTTCACACACTTCCAATCTATGACTTCACACACCTCCATTCTATGACTTAACACACCTCCATTCTATGACTTCACACACCTGCATTCTGACTTCAAACACCTCCATTCTCTGACTTCACACACCTCCATTCTATGACTTCACACACCTCCATTCTGTAACTTCACACACTTCCAATATTTGACTTCACAAACCTCCATTCCATGACTTTATACACCTCCATTCTATGACTTCACACACATCCATTCTTTGACCTCACACACCTCCATTTTGACTTCACACACCTCCATTCTTTGACTTCACACACCTGCATTTTTGACTTCACACACCACAATTTTGACTTCACACCAGTCCATTCATTGACTTCACACACCTCCATTCTCTGACTTCACACACCTCCATTTTGACTTCACACACCGCCATTCTGACTTCACACTCCTCCAATCTGTGAATTCACAAAACTCCATTCTATGATTTCACACACCTCCATACTATGACGTCACACACCTCCATTCTGTGACTTCACACACCTCCATTCTATGTCTTCACACACCTCCATTGTGACTTTCCACACGTCCATTCTATGAGTTCACACACCTCCATTCTGACTTCACACACCTCCATTCTATGACTTCACACTCCTCCATTCTGACTTCACACAGCTCCATTCTGTGAATTCACAAAATTGTATTCTATGATTGCACACACCTCCATACTGTGACTTCACACACCTCCATCTATGTCTTCAAACACCTCCAATGTATGACTTCAGAGACTTCGAATCTGTGACTTCACTCACCTCCATTCTATGACTTCACACTCCTCTATTCTATGACTTCCCACAACTGTTTTCTATGCCTTCACCCACCTCTATTCTATGACTTCACACCTCCATTCTGACTTCACACACCTCCATTCTGTGACTTTACACACCTCCCTTCTATGACTTCACACACCACCATTCTATGACTTCACAAACCTCCATTCTGTGACTTCCCACACTTCCATTCTGAGTTCACACATCTCCATTCTGTGACTTCACACACCTCCCTTCTGACTTCACACACCTCCGTTCTGTGACTTCACACACCTCCATTGTGAGTTCACCCACTTCCATTCTGTGACTTCACACACCTCCATTCTGTTACTTCACACACCTCCATTGTGTGACTTCACACACCTCCATTCTATGACTTCACACACCTCCATTCTGTGAATTCACACACCTCCATTCTGTGACTTCAAGCACCTCCATCGTATGACTTCACACACCTCAATTCTGAGTTCACACAACAACATTCTGTGACTTCACCCACCTCCATTCTGTGACTTCCACACCTCCATTCTATGACTTAACACACCTCCATTCTATGACTTCACACACCTCCATTCTATTACTTCACACAACACCATTCTGTGACTTCACACACCTCCATTCTGTTACTTCACACACCTCCATTCTGTGACTTCACCACCTCCATTCTATGACTTTACACACCTCCATTCTATGACTTCACACACCTGCATTGTGACTTCACCCACCTCCATTCTAGGAGTTCACACACCTGCATTGTGACTTCACACACCTCCATTCTTTGACTTCACGCATCTCCATTATGACTTCACACACCACCATTCTGTGACTTCACACACCTCCATTCTATGACTTCACACACCTCCATTCTTTGACTTCACACACCTCCATTCTATGACTTCACACACCTCCAATCTATGACTTCACACACTTCCAATCTATGACTTCACACACCTCCATTCTATGACTTCACACACCTCCATTCTATGACATCACATACCTGCATTCTGACTTAAAACACCTCCATTTTCAGACTTCACACACCTCCATTTTATAACTTCACACACCTCCATTCTGTAACTTCACACACTTCCAATGTTTGACTTCACAAACCTCCATTCCATGACTTCATACACCTCCATTCTAAGAATTCACACACATCCATTCTTTGACTTCACACACCTCCATTTTGACTCCACACACCTCCATTCTGTGACTTCACACACCTGCATTTTTACTTCACACACCACAATTTTGACTTCACACAAGTCCATTCATTGACTTCACACACCTCCATTCTCTGACTTCACACACCACCATTTTGACTTCACACACCGCCATTCTGACTTCACACTCCTCCATTCTGTGAATTCACAAAACTCCATTCTATGATTTCACAAACCTCCATACTATGACGTCACACACCTCCATCTATGACTTCACACACCTCCATTCTGAGTTCACACACCTCAATTCTGTGACTTCACACACCTCCATTCTGACTTCACACACCAATGTATGACTTCACTCACCTCCATTCTGTGAATTCACACACGTCCATTGTGACGTCACACACCTCCATTCTATGAGTTCACACACCTCCATTCTATGACTTCACACACCTCCATTCTTACTTCACACACCTCCATTCTATGACTTCACAGACCTCGAATCTGTGACTTCACTCACCTCCATTCTATGACTTCACACTGCTCCATTCTATGACTTCCCACACCTCCTTTCTATGACTTCACCCACCTCTATTCTATGACTTCACACCTCGATTCTGACTTCAGATACCTCCATTCTGTGACTTCACACACCTACATTCTATGACTTCAAACACCTCCATTCTCTGACATCACACACCTCCATTCTGAGCTCACACAACTCCATTTGGTGACTTCACACACCTCCATTCTTAATTCACAAACCTCCATTCTATGACTTCACACACTTCCATTCTATGACTTCACACACCTCCATTCTGTGACTTCTCACACCTCCATTCTGAGTTCACACACCTCCATTCTGTGACCTCATACACCTCAATTCCGTGACTTCAAACACCTCCATTATAGGACTTCACACACCTCCATTCTGTGACTTCACACACCTCCATTCTGAGTTCACCCACCTCCATTCTGTGACTTCACACACCTCCATTCCGTGACTTCACACACCTCAATTCTGTGACTTCACACACCTCCATTCTATGACTTCACACACTTCCATTCTATGACTTCACACACCTCCATTCTGTGACTTCACACACCTCCATTCTATGACTTCACACACCTCCATTCTGTAACTTCACACACCTCCATTCTGACTTCACACACCTCCATTCTATGACTTCACACACCTCCATTCTATGTCTTCACACACCTCCATTTTGACTTCACACACGTCCATTCTATGAGTTCACACACCTCCATTCTGACTTCACACACCTCCATTCTATGACTTCACACTCCTCCATTCTGACTTCACACAGCTCCATACTGTGAATTCACAAAATTATATTCTATGATTTCACACACCTCCATACTGTGACTTCACACACATCCATCTATGACTTCAAACACCTCCATTCTGAGTTCACACACCTCAATTCTGTGACTTCACACACCTCCATTCTGACATCACACACCTCCAATGTATGACTTCACACACCTCCATTCTGTGAATTCACACACTTCCATTGTGACGTCACACACCTCCATTCTATGAGTTCACACACCTCCATTCTGTAACTTCACACACCTCCATTCTGACTTCACACACCTCCATTCTATGACTTCACACACCTCCATTCTCTGTCTTCACACACCTCCATTGTGACTTCACACACGTCCATTCTGTGAATTCACACACTTCCATTGTGACGTCACACACCTCCATTCTATGAGTTCACACACCTCCATTCTGTGACTTCACACACCTCCATTCTATGACTTCACACACTTCCATTCTATGACTTCACGCACCTCCATTCTGTGACTTCACACACCTCCATTCTATGACTTCCCACACCTCCATTCTTTAACTTCACACACCTCCATTCTGACTTCACACACCTGCATTCTATGACTTCACACACCTCCATTCTATGACTTCACACTCCACCATTCTGACTTCACACAGCTCCATTCTGTGAATTCACAAAATTATATTCTGTGATTTCACACACCTCCATACTGTGACTTCACACACATCCATTTATGACTTCAAACACCTCCATTCTGAGTTCACACACCTCCATTCTGTGACTTCACACACCTCCATTCTGACTTCACACACCTCCAATGTATGACTTCACACACCTCAATTCTGTGAATTCACACACTTCCATTGTGACGTCACACACCTCCATTCTATGAGTTCACACACCTCCATTCTAGGACTTCACACACCTCCATTCTGACATCACACACCTCCATTATATGACTTCACAGACTTCGAATCTGTGACTTCACGCACCTCCATTCTATGACTTCACACTCCTCTATTCTATGACTTCCCACAACTCTTTTCTATGCCTTCACCCACCTCTATTCTATGACTTCACACCTCCATTCTGACATCACACACCTCCATTCTGTGACTTTACACACCTCCCTTCTATGACTTCACACACCTCCATTCTATGACTTCACACACCTTCATTCTTACTTCAGAAACATCCATTCTATGACCTCACACACCTCCTTTCTATGACTTCACAAACCTCCATTCTGTGACTTCCCACACCTCCATTCTGAGTTCACACATCTCCATTCTGTGACTTCACACACCTCCCTTCTGTCTACACACACCTCCGTTCTGTGACTTCACACACCTCCATTGTGAGTTCACCCACTTCCATTCCGTGACTTCACACACCTTCATTCTGTTACTTCACACACCTCCATTCTGTGACTTCACACACCTCCATTCTATGACTTCACACACCTCCATTCTATGAATTCACACACCTACATTCTGTGACTTCAAGCACCTCCATTGTATGACTTCACACACCTCCATTCTGTGACTTCACACACCTCAATTCTGAGTTCACACAACACCATTCTGTGACTTCACCCACCTCCATTCTGTGACTTCCACACCTCCATTCTATGACTTAACACACCTCCATTCTATGACTTCACACACCTCCATTCTATGACTTCACACACCACCATTCTGTGACTTCACACACCTCCATTCTGTAACTTCACACACCTGCATTCTGTCACTTCACCACCTCCATTCTATGACTTTACACACCTCCATTCTATGACTTCACACACCTGCGTTGTGACTTCACCAAACCCCATTCTAGGAGTTCACACACCTGCATTGTGACTTCACACACCTCCATTCTATGACTTCACACATCTCCATTCTGACTTCACACACCACCATTCTGTGACTTCACACACGTCCATTCTATGACTTCACACACCTCCATTCTTTGACTTCACACACCTCCATTCTATCACTTCACACACCTCCAATTTATGACTTCACACACTTCCAATCTCTGACTTCACACACCTCCATTCTATGACTTCACACACCTCCATTCTGTAACTTCACACACTTCCAATGTTTGACTTCACAAACCTCCATTCTATGACTTCATACACCTCCATTCTATGACTTCACACACATCCATTCTTTGACTTCACACACCTCCATTTTGACTTCACACACCTCCATTCTGTGACTTCACACACCTGCATTTTTGACTTCACACACCACAATTTTGACTTCACAAAAGTCCATTCATTGACTTCACACACCTCCATTCTCTGACTTCACACACCTCCATTTTGACTTCACACACCGCCATTCTGTCTTCACACTCCTCCATTCTGTGAATTCACAAAACTCCATTCTATGATTTCACACACCTCCATACTATGACGTCACAAACCTCCATCTGTGACTTCACACACCTCCATTCTGAGTTCACACACCTCAATTCTGTGACTTCACACACCTCCATTCTGACTTCACACACCAATGTATGACTTCGCACACCTCCATTCTGTGAGTTCACACACTTCCATTGTGACGTCACACACCTCCATTATATGAGTTCACACACCTCCATTCTATGACTTCACACACCTCCATTCTTACTTCACACACCTCCATTCTATGACTTCACAGACCTCGAATCTGTGACTTCACTCATCTCCATCCTATGACTTCACACTGCTCCATTCTATGACTTCCACACCTCCTTTCTATGACTTCACCCACCTCTATTCTATGACTTCACACCTCGATTCTGACTTCAGATACCTCCATTCTGTGACTTCACACACCTCCATTCTATGACTTCAAACACCTCCATTCTCTGACATCACACACCTCCATTCTGAGCTCACACAACTCCATTCGGTGACTTCACACACCTCCATTCTTAATTCACTAACCTCCATTCTATGACTTCACACACTTCCAATCTATGACTTCACACACCTCCATTCTGTGACTTCTCACACCTGCATTCTGAGTTCACACACCTCCGTTCTGTGACCTCACACACCTCCATTCCGTGACTTCAAACACCTCCATTCTGTGACTTCACACACCTCCATTCTATGACTTTACACACTTCCATTCTATGACTTCAAACACCTCCATTCTCTGACTTCACACATCTCCATTCTTACTTCACACACCTCCATTCTATGACTTCACACACTTCCATTCTAGGACTTCACACACCTCCATTCTGTGACTTCACACACCTCCATTCTGAGTTCACCCACCTCCATTCTATGACTTCACACACCTCCATTCCGTGACTTCACACACCTCCATTCTGTGACTTCACAAACCTCCATTCTATAAGTTCACACACTTCCATTCTATGACTTCACACACCTCCAGTCTGTGACTTCACACACCTCCATTCTATGACTTCACACACCTCCATTCTGTAACTTCACACACCTCCATCCTGACTTCACACACCTCCATTCTATGACTTCACACACCTCCATTCTGTAACTTCAAACACCTCCATTCTATGAGTTCACACACCTCCATTGTGACTTCACACACCTCCATTCTATGAGTTCACACACCTCCATTCTCACTTCACAAACCTCCATTCTATGACTTCACAGACTTCGAATCTGTGACTTCCCTCACCTCCAGTCTATGACTTCACATTTCTCCATTCTATGACTTCCCACACCTCCTTTCTATGACTTCACCCACCAGCATTCTATGACTTCACACCTCCATTCTGACTTCACACACCTAAATTCTATGACTTCACACACCACCATTCTATGAGTTCACACGCCTCCATTTTGACTTCACACACCTCCATTCTATGTCTCCAAACACCTTCATTATTACTTAAGAAACATCCATTCTATGACTTCACACACCTCCATTCTATGATTTCACACACCTCCATTCTATGACTTCACACACCTCCATTCTATGACTTCACACACCTCCATTCGATGTCTTCACACACCTCCATTGTGACTTCACACACGTCCATTCTATGAGTTCACACACCTCCATTCTGACTTCACACACCTCCATTCTATGACTTCACACTCCTCCATTCTGTGACTTCACACATCTCCATTCTATGACTTCACACACCTCCATTCTATGAATTCACACACCTCCATTCTGTGACTTCAAGCACCTCCATTGTATGACTTCACACACCTCCATTCTGTGACTTCACACACCTCAATTCTGAGTTCATACAACACCATTCTGTGACTTCACCCACCTCCATTCTGTGACTTCCACACCTCCATTCTATGACTTAACACACCTCCATTCTATGACTTCACACACCTTCATTCTATGACTTCACACACCACCATTCTGTGACTTCCCACACCTCCATTCTGTGACTTCACACACCTCCATTCTGTCACTTCACCACCTCCATTCTATGACTTTACACACCTCCATTCTATGACTTCACACACCTGCATTGTGACTTCACCCACCTCCATTCTAGGAGTTCACACACCTGCATTGTGATTTCACACACCTCCATTCTATGACTCCACACATCTCCATTCTGACTTCACACACCACCATTCTGTGACTTCACACACCTCCATTCTATGACTTCACACACCTCCATTCTTTGACTTCACACACCTCCATTCTATCACTTCACACACCTCCAATCTATGACTTCACACACTTCCAATCTATGACTTCACACACCTCCATTCTATGACTTTACACACTTCCATTCTATGACTTCAAACACCTCCATTCTCTGACTTCACATATCTCCATTCTTACTTCACACACCTCCATTCTATGACTTCACACACTTCCATTCTAGGACTTCACACACCTCCATTCTGTAACTTCACACACCTCCATTCTGAGTTCACCCACCTCCATTCTGTGACTTCACACACCTCCATTCCGTGACTTCACACACCTCCATTCTGTGACTTCACAAACCTCCATTCTGTGACTTCACACACTTCCATTCTATGACTTCACACACCTCCATTCTGTGTCTTCACACACCTCCATTCTATGACTTCACACACCTCCATTCTGTAACTTCACACACCTCCATTCTGACTTCAAACACCTCCATTCTCTGACTTCACACATCTCCATTCTTACTTCACACACCTCCATTCTATGACTTCACACACTTCCATTCTAGGACTTCACACACCTCCATTCTGTGACTTCACACACCTCCATTCTGAGTTCACCCACCTCCATTCTGTGACTTCACACACCTCCATTCCGTGACTTCACACACCTCCATTCTGTGACTTCACAAACCTCCATTCTATAACTTCACACACTTCCATTCTATGACTTCACACACCTCCAGTCTGTGACTTCACACACCTCCATTCTATGACTTCACACACCTCCATTCTGTAACTTCACACACCTCCATCCTGACTTCACACACCTCCATTCTATGACTTCACACACCTCCATTCTGTAACTTCAAACACCTCCATTCTATGAGTTCACACACCTCCATTGTGACTTCACACACCTCCATTCTATGAGTTCACACACCTCCATTCTCACTTCACAAACCTCCATTCTATGACTTCACAGACTTCGAATCTGTGACTTCCCTCACCTCCAGTCTATGACTTCACATTTCTCCATTCTATGACTTCCCACACCTCCTTTCTATGACTTCACCCACCAGCATTCTATGACTTCACACCTCCATTCTGACTTCACACACCTAAATTCTATGACTTCACACACCACCATTCTATGAGTTCACACGCCTCCATTTTGACTTCACACACCTCCATTCTATGTCTCCAAACACCTTCATTCTTACTTCAGAAACATCCATTCTATGACTTCACACACCTCCATTCTATGATTTCACACACCTCCATTCTATGACTTCACACACCTCCATTCTATGACTTCACACACCTCCATTCGATGTCTTCACACACCTCCATTGTGACTTCACACACGTCCATTCTATGAGTTCACACACCTCCATTCTGACTTCACACACCTCCATTCTATGACTTCACACTCCTCCATTCTGTGACTTCACACATCTCCATTCTATGACTTCACACACCTCCATTCTATGAATTCACACACCTCCATTCTGTGACTTCAAGCACCTCCATTGTATGACTTCACACACCTCCATTCTGTGACTTCACACACCTCAATTCTGAGTTCATACAACACCATTCTGTGACTTCACCCACCTCCATTCTGTGACTTCCACACCTCCATTCTATGACTTAACACACCTCCATTCTATGACTTCACACACCTTCATTCTATGACTTCACACACCACCATTCTGTGACTTCCCACACCTCCATTCTGTGACTTCACACACCTCCATTCTGTCACTTCACCACCTCCATTCTATGACTTTACACACCTCCATTCTATGACTTCACACACCTGCATTGTGACTTCACCCACCTCCATTCTAGGAGTTCACACACCTGCATTGTGATTTCACACACCTCCATTCTATGACTCCACACATCTCCATTCTGACTTCACACACCACCATTCTGTGACTTCACACACCTCCATTCTATGACTTCACACACCTCCATTCTTTGACTTCACACACCTCCATTCTATCACTTCACACACCTCCAATCTATGACTTCACACACTTCCAATCTATGACTTCACACACCTCCATTCTATGACTTCACACACTTCCATTCTATGACTTCAAACACCTCCATTCTCTGACTTCACATATCTCCATTCTTACTTCACACACCTCCATTCTATGACTTCACACACTTCCATTCTAGGACTTCACACACCTCCATTCTGTAACTTCACACACCTCCATTCTGAGTTCACCCACCTCCATTCTGTGACTTCACACACCTCCATTCCGTGACTTCACACACCTCCATTCTGTGACTTCACAAACCTCCATTCTGTGACTTCACACACTTCCATTCTATGACTTCACACACCTCCATTCTGTGACTTCACACACCTCCATTCTATGACTTCACACACCTCCATTCTGTAACTTCACACACCTCCATTCTGACTTCACACACCTCCATTCTATGACTTCACACACCTCCATTCTGTAACTTCAAACACATCCATTCTATGACTTCACACACCTCCATTGTGACTTCACACACCTCCATTCTATGAGTTCACACACCTCCATTCTGACTTCACAAACCTCCATTCTATGACTTCACAGACTTCGAATCTGTGACTTCACTCACCTCCATTCTGTGACTTTACACACCACCATTCTATGAGTTCACACACCTCCATTTTGACTTCACACACCTCCATTCTATGTCTCCAAACACCTTCATTCTTACTTCAGAAACATCCATTCTATGACTTCACACACTTCCATTCTATGATTTCACACACCTCCATTCTATGACTTCACACACCTCCATTCTATGACTTCACACACCTCCATTCTATGTCTTCACACACCTCCATTGTGACTTCACACACGTCCATTCTATGAGTTCACACACCTCCATTCTGACTTCACACACCTCCATTCTATGAATTCACACTCCTCCATTCTGTGACTTCACACATCTCCATTCTATGACTTCACACACCTCCATTCTATGAATTCACACACCTCCATTCTGTGACTTCAAGCACCTCCATTGTATGACTTCACACACCTCCATTCTGTGACTTCACACACCTCAATTCTGAGTTCACACAACACCATTCTGTGACTTCACCCACCTCCATTCTATGACTTAACACACCTCCATTCTATGACTTCACACACCTCCATTCTATGACTTCACACACCACCATTCTGTGACTTCCCACACCTCCATTCTGTGACTTCACACACCTCCATTCTATGACTTCACACACCTCCATTGTGACTTCACACACGTCCATTCTATGAGTTCACACACCTCCATTCTGACTTCACACACCTCCATTCTATGACTTCACACTCCTCCATTCTGTGACTTCACACATCTCCATTCTATGACTTCACACACCTCCATTCTATGAATTCACACACCTCCATTCTGTGACTTCAAGCACCTCCATTGTATGACTTCACACACCTCCATTCTGTGACTTCACACACCTCAATTCTGAGTTCATACAACACCATTCTGTGACTTCACCCACCTCCATTCTGTGACTTCCACACCTCCATTCTATGACTTAACACACCTCCATTCTATGACTTCACACACCTTCATTCTATGACTTCACACACCACCATTCTGTGACTTCCCACACCTCCATTCTGTGACTTCACACACCTCCATTCTGTCAGTTCACCACCTCCATTCTATGACTTTACACACCTCCATTCTATGACTTCACACACCTGCAATGTGACTTCACCCACCTCCATTCTAGGAGTTCACACACCTGCATTGTGATTTCACACACCTCCATTCTATGACTTCACACATCTCCATTCTGACTTCACACACCACCATTCTGTGACTTCACACACCTCCATTCTATGACTTCACACACCTCCATTCTTTGACTTCACACACCTCCATTCTATCACTTCACACACCTCCAATCTATGACTTCACACACTTCCAATCTATGACTTCACACACCTCCATTCTATGACTTCACACACCTCCATTCTATGACTTCACACACTTCCATTCTATGACTTCAAACACCTCCATTCTCTGACTTCACACATCTCCATTCTTACTTCACACACCTCCATTCTATGACTTCACACACTTCCATTCTAGGACTTCACACACCTCCATTCTGTAACTTCACACACCTCCATTATGAGTTCACCCACCTCCATTCTGTGACTTCACACACCTCCATTCCGTGACTTCACACACCTCCATTCTGTGACTTCACAAACCTCCATTCTATGACTTCACACACTTCCATTCTATGACTTCACACACCTCCATTCTGTGACTTCACACACCTCCATTCTATGACTTCACACACCTCCATTCTGTAACTTCACACACCTCCATTCTGACTTCACACACCTCCATTCTATGACTTCACACACCTCCATTCTGTAACTTCAAACACATCCATTCTATGACTTCACACACCTCCATTGTGACTTCACACACCTCCATTCTATGAGTTCACACACCTCCATTCTGACTTCACAAACCTCCATTCTATGACTTCGCAGACTTCGAATCTGTGACTTCACTCACCTCCATTCTGTGACTTCACACACCACCATTCTATGAGTTCACACACCTCCATTTTGACTTCACACACCTCCATTCTATGTCTCCAAACACCTTCATTCTTACTTCAGAAACATCCATTCTATGACTTCACACACTTCCATTCTATGATTTCACACACCTCCATTCTATGACTTCACACACCTCCATTCTATGACTTCACACACCTCCATTCTATGTCTTCACACACCTCCATTGTGACTTCACACACGTCCATTCTATGAGTTCACACACCTCCATTCTGACTTCACACACCTCCATTCTATGAATTCACACTCCTCCATTCTGTGACTTCACACATCTCCATTCTATGACTTCACACACCTCCATTCTATGAATTCACACACCTCCATTCTGTGACTTCAAGCACCTCCATTGTATGACTTCACACACCTCCATTCTGTGACTTCACAAACCTCAATTCTGAGTTCACACAACACCATTCTGTGACTTCACCCACCTCCATTCTATGACTTAACACACGTCCATTCTATGACTTCACACACCTCCATTCTATGACTTCACACACCACCATTCTGTGACTTCACACACCTCCATTCTGTGACTTCACACACCTCCATTCTGTCACTTCACCACCTCCATTCTATGACTTTACACACCTCCAATCTATGACTTCACACACCTGCATTGTGACTTCACCCACCTCCATTCTAGGAGTTCACACACCTGCATTGTGACTTCACACACCTCCATTCTATGACTTCATACATCTCCATTCTGACTTCACACACCACCATTCTGTGACTTCACACACCTCCATTCTATGACTTCACACACCTCCATTCTTTGACTTCACACACCTGCATTCTGACTTCAAACACCTCCATTCTCTGACTTCACATACCTCCATTCTATGACTTCACACACCTCCATTCTTACTTCACACACCTCCATTCTATGACTTCACAGACCTCGAATCTGGGACTTCACTCACCTCCATTCTATGACTTCACACTGCTCCATTCTATGACTTCCCACACCTCCTTTCTATGACTTCACCCACCTCTATTCTATGACTTCACAAATCGATTCTGACTTCAGATACCTCCATTCTGTGACTTCACACACCTCCATTCTATGACTTCAAACACCTCCATTCTCTGACATCACACAACTCCATTCTGAGCTCACACAACTCCATTCGGTGACTTCACACACCTCCATTCTTAATTCACAAACTTCCATTCTATGACTTCACACACTTCCATTCTATGACTTCACAAACCTCCATTCTGTGACATCTCACACCTCCATTCTGAGTTCACACACCTCCATTCTGTGACCTCACACACCTCCATTCCGTGACTTCAAACACCTCCATTCTGTGACTTCACACACCTCCATTCTATGACTTCACACACTTCCATTCTATGACTTCACACACTTCCATTCTATGACTTCTCACACCTCCATTCTGTGACTTCACACACCTCCATTCTATGACTTCACACACCTCCATTCTGTAACTTCACACAACTCCATTCAGACTTCACACACCTCCATTCTATGACTTCACACACCTCCATTCTGTAACTTCAGACACCTCCATTCTATGACTTCACAGACTTCGAATCTGTGACTTCACTCACCTCCACTCTATGACTTCACACTTCTCCATTCTATGACTTCCCACACCTCCTTTCTATGACTTCACCCACCCCCATTCTATGACTTCACACCTCCATTCTGACTTCACACACCTCCATTCTGTGACTTCACACACCACCATTCTATGAGTTCACACACCTCCATTTTGACTTCACACACCTCCATTCTATGTCTCCAAACACCTTCATTCTTACTTCAGAAACATCCATTCTATGACTTCACACACCTCCATTCTATGATTTCACACACCTCCATTCTATGACTTCACACACCTCCATTCTGTGACTTCACACACCTCCATTCTATGTCTTCACACACCTCCATTGTGACTTCACACACTTCCATTCTATGAGTTCACACACCTCCATTCTGACTTCACACACCTCCATTCTATGACTTCACACTCCTCCATTCTGACTTCACACAGCTCCATTCTGTGAATTCACAAAATTATATTCTATGATTTCACACACCTCCATACTGTGACTTCACACACATCCATCTATGACTTCAAACACCTCCATTCTGAGTTCACACACCTCCATTCTGTGACTTCACACATCTCCATTCTGACTTCATACACCACCAATGTATGACTTCACACACCTCCATTCTGTGAATTCACACACTTCTATTGTGACGTCACACACCTCCATTCTATGAGTTCACACAACTCCATTCTAGGACTTCACACACCTCAATTCTGACATCACACACCTCCATTCTATGACTTCACAGACTTCGAATCTGTGACTTCACTCACCTCCATTCTATGACTTCACACTCCTCTATTCTATGACTTCCCACAACTCTTTTCTATGCCTTGACCCACCTCTATTCTATGACTTCACACCTCCATTCTGACTTCACACACCTCCATTCTGTGACTTTACACACCTCCCTTCTATGACTTCACACACCTCCATCCTATGACTTCACACACCTTCATTCTTACTTCAGAAACATCCATTCTATGACCTCACACACCTCCATTCTATGACTTCACAAACCTCAATTCTGTGACTTCCCACACCTCCATTCTGAGTTCACACACCTCCATTCTGTGACTTCACACACCTCCATTCTATGACTTCACACACCTCCATTCTATGAATTCACACACCTCCATTCTGTGACTTCAAGCACCTCCATTGTATGACTTCACACACCTCCATTCTGTGACTTCACACACCTCAATTCTGAGTTCACCTAACACCATTCTGTGACTTCATCCACCTCCATTCTGTGACTTCCACACCTCCATTCTATGACTTAACACACCTCCATTCTATGACTTCACACACCTCCATTCTATGACTTCACACACCACCATTCTGTGACTTCACACACCACCATTCTGTGACTTCACACACCTCAATTCTGAGTTCACACAACACCATTCTGTGACTTCACCCACCTCCATTCTGTGACTTCCACACCTCCATTCTATGACTTAACACACCTCCATTCTATGACTTCACACACCTCCATTCTATGACTTCACACACCACCATTCTGTAACTTCACACACCTCCATTCTGTGACTTCACACACCTCCATTCTGTCACTTCACCACCTCCATTCTATGACTTCACACACCTGCATTGTGACTTCACCCACCTCCATTCTAGGAATTCACACACCTGCATTGTGACTTCACACACCTCCATTCTATGACTTCACATATCTCCATTCTGACTTCACACACCATCATTCTGTGACTTCACACACCTCCATTCTATGACTTCACACACCTCCATTTTGACTTCACACACCGCCATTCTGACTTCACACTCCTCCATTCTGTGAATTCACAAAACTCCATTCTATGATTTCACACACCTCCATACTATGACGTCACACACCTCCATTCTGTGACTTCACACACCTCCATTCTATGTCTTCACACACCTCCATTGTGACTTCACACACGTCCATTCTATGAGTTCACACACCTCCATTCTGACTTCACACACCTCCATTCTATGACTTCACACTCCTCCATGCTGAATTCACACAGCTACATTCTGTGAATTCACAAAATTATATTCTATGATTTCACACACCTCCATACTGTGACTTCACACACATCCATCAATGACTTCAAACACCGTCATTCTGAATTCACACACCTCCATTCTGTGACTTCACACACCTCCATTCTGACTTCAAACACCTCCAATGTATGACTTCACACACCTCCATTCTGTGAATTCACACACTTCCATTGTGACGTCACACACCTCCATTCTATGAGTTCACACACCTCCAATCTAGGACTTCACACATCTCCATTCTGACATCACACACCTCCATTCTATGACTTCACACTCCTCTATTCTATGACTTCCCACAACCCTTTTCTATGCCTTGACCCACCTCTATTCTATGACTTCACACCTCCATTCTGACTTCACACACCTCAATTCTGTGACTTTACACACCTCCCTTCTATGACTTCACACACCTCCATTCTATGACTTCACACACCTTCATTCTTACTTCAGAAACATCCATTCTATGACCTCACACACCTCCATTCTTTGACTTCACAAACCTCCATTCTATGACTTCACACACCTCCATTCTATGACTTCACACACCTCCATTCGATGTCTTCACACACCTCCATTGTGACTTCACACACGTCCATTCTATGAGTTCACACACCTCCATTCTGACTTCACACACCTCCATTCTATGACTTCACACTCCTCCATTCTGTGACTTCACACATCTCCATTCTATGACTTCACACACCTCCATTCTATGAATTCACACACCTCCATTCTGTGACTTCAAGCACCTCCATTGTATGACTTCACACACCTCCATTCTGTGACTTCACACACCTCAATTCTGAGTTCATACAACACCATTCTGTGACTTCACCCACCTCCATTCTGTGACTTCCACACCTCCATTCTATGACTTAACACACCTCCATTCTATGACTTCACACACCTTCATTCTATGACTTCACACACCACCATTCTGTGACTTCCCACACCTCCATTCTGTGACTTCACACACCTCCATTCTGTCAGTTCACCACCTCCATTCTATGACTTTACACACCTCCATTCTATGACTTCACACACCTGCAATGTGACTTCACCCACCTCCATTCTAGGAGTTCACACACCTGCATTGTGATTTCACACACCTCCATTCTATGACTTCACACATCTCCATTCTGACTTCACACACCACCATTCTGTGACTTCACACACCTCCATTCTATGACTTCACACACCTCCATTCTTTGACTTCACACACCTCCATTCTATCACTTCACACACCTCCAATCTATGACTTCACACACTTCCAATCTATGACTTCACACACCTCCATTCTATGACTTCACACACCTCCATTCTATGACTTCACACACTTCCATTCTATGACTTCAAACACCTCCATTCTCTGACTTCACACATCTCCATTCTTACTTCACACACCTCCATTCTATGACTTCACACACTTCCATTCTAGGACTTCACACACCTCCATTCTGTAACTTCACACACCACCATTATGAGTTCACCCACCTCCATTCTGTGACTTCACACACCTCCATTCCGTGACTTCACACACCTCCATTCTGTGACTTCACAAACCTCCATTCTATGACTTCACACACTTCCATTCTATGACTTCACACACCTCCATTCTGTGACTTCACACACCTCCATTCTATGACTTCACACACCTCCATTCTGTAACTTCACACACCTCCATTCTGACTTCACACACCTCCATTCTATGACTTCACACACCTCCATTCTGTAACTTCAAACACATCCATTCTATGACTTCACACACCTCCATTGTGACTTCACACACCTCCATTCTATGAGTTCACACACCTCCATTCTGACTTCACAAACCTCCATTCTATGACTTCGCAGACTTCGAATCTGTGACTTCACTCACCTCCATTCTGTGACTTCACACACCACCATTCTATGAGTTCACACACCTCCATTTTGACTTCACACACCTCCATTCTATGTCTCCAAACACCTTCATTCTTACTTCAGAAACATCCATTCTATGACTTCACACACTTCCATTCTATGATTTCACACACCTCCATTCTATGACTTCACACACCTCCATTCTATGACTTCACACACCTCCATTCTATGTCTTCACACACCTCCATTGTGACTTCACACACGTCCATTCTATGAGTTCACACACCTCCATTCTGACTTCACACACCTCCATTCTATGAATTCACACTCCTCCATTCTGTGACTTCACACATCTCCATTCTATGACTTCACACACCTCCATTCTATGAATTCACACACCTCCATTCTGTGACTTCAAGCACCTCCATTGTATGACTTCACACACCTCCATTCTGTGACTTCACACACCTCAATTCTGAGTTCACACAACACCATTCTGTGACTTCACCCACCTCCATTCTATGACTTAACACACGTCCATTCTATGACTTCACACACCTCCATTCTATGACTTCACACACCACCATTCTGTGACTTCACACACCTCCATTCTGTGACTTCACACACCTCCATTCTGTCACTTCACCACCTCCATTCTATGACTTTACACACCTCCAATCTATGACTTCACACACCTGCATTGTGACTTCACCCACCTCCATTCTAGGAGTTCACACACCTGCATTGTGACTTCACACACCTCCATTCTATGACTTCATACATCTCCATTCTGACTTCACACACCACCATTCTGTGACTTCACACACCTCCATTCTATGACTTCACACACCTCCATTCTTTGACTTCACACACCTGCATTCTGACTTCAAACACCTCCATTCTCTGACTTCACATACCTCCATTCTATGACTTCACACACCTCCATTCTTACTTCACACACCTCCATTCTATGACTTCACAGACCTCGAATCTGGGACTTCACTCACCTCCATTCTATGACTTCACACTGCTCCATTCTATGACTTCCCACACCTCCTTTCTATGACTTCACCCACCTCTATTCTATGACTTCACAAATCGATTCTGACTTCAGATACCTCCATTCTGTGACTTCACACACCTCCATTCTATGACTTCAAACACCTCCATTCTCTGACATCACACAACTCCATTCTGAGCTCACACAACTCCATTCGGTGACTTCACACACCTCCATTCTTAATTCACAAACTTCCATTCTATGACTTCACACACTTCCATTCTATGACTTCACAAACCTCCATTCTGTGACATCTCACACCTCCATTCTGAGTTCACACACCTCCATTCTGTGACCTCACACACCTCCATTCCGTGACTTCAAACACCTCCATTCTGTGACTTCACACACCTCCATTCTATGACTTCACACACTTCCATTCTATGACTTCACACACTTCCATTCTATGACTTCTCACACCTCCATTCTGTGACTTCACACACCTCCATTCTATGACTTCACACACCTCCATTCTGTAACTTCACACAACTCCATTCAGACTTCACACACCTCCATTCTATGACTTCACACACCTCCATTCTGTAACTTCAGACACCTCCATTCTATGACTTCACAGACTTCGAATCTGTGACTTCACTCACCTCCACTCTATGACTTCACACTTCTCCATTCTATGACTTCCCACACCTCCTTTCTATGACTTCACCCACCCCCATTCTATGACTTCACACCTCCATTCTGACTTCACACACCTCCATTCTGTGACTTCACACACCACCATTCTATGAGTTCACACACCTCCATTTTGACTTCACACACCTCCATTCTATGTCTCCAAACACCTTCATTCTTACTTCAGAAACATCCATTCTATGACTTCACACACCTCCATTCTATGATTTCACACACCTCCATTCTATGACTTCACACACCTCCATTCTGTGACTTCACACACCTCCATTCTATGTCTTCACACACCTCCATTGTGACTTCACACACTTCCATTCTATGAGTTCACACACCTCCATTCTGACTTCACACACCTCCATTCTATGACTTCACACTCCTCCATTCTGACTTCACACAGCTCCATTCTGTGAATTCACAAAATTATATTCTATGATTTCACACACCTCCATACTGTGACTTCACACACATCCATCTATGACTTCACACACCTCCATTCTATGACTTCACACACCTCCATTCTGTAACTTCACACACCTCCATTCTGACTTCACACACCTCCATTCTATGACTTCACACACCTCCATTCTGTAACTTCAAACACATCCATTCTATGACTTCACACACCTCCATTGTGACTTCACACACCTCCATTCTATGAGTTCACACACCTCCATTCTGACTTCACAAACCTCCATTCTATGACTTCGCAGACTTCGAATCTGTGACTTCACTCACCTCCATTCTGTGACTTCACACACCACCATTCTATGAGTTCACACACCTCCATTTTGACTTCACACACCTCCATTCTATGTCTCCAAACACCTTCATTCTTACTTCAGAAACATCCATTCTATGACTTCACACACTTCCATTCTATGATTTCACACACCTCCATTCTATGACTTCACACACCTCCATTCTATGACTTCACACACCTCCATTCTATGTCTTCACACACCTCCATTGTGACTTCACACACGTCCATTCTATGAGTTCACACACCTCCATTCTGACTTCACACACCTCCATTCTATGAATTCACACTCCTCCATTCTGTGACTTCACACATCTCCATTCTATGACTTCACACACCTCCATTCTATGAATTCACACACCTCCATTCTGTGACTTCAAGCACCTCCATTGTATGACTTCACACACCTCCATTCTGTGACTTCACACACCTCAATTCTGAGTTCACACAACACCATTCTGTGACTTCACCCACCTCCATTCTATGACTTAACACACGTCCATTCTATGACTTCACACACCTCCATTCTATGACTTCACACACCACCATTCTGTGACTTCACACACCTCCATTCTGTGACTTCACACACCTCCATTCTGTCACTTCACCACCTCCATTCTATGACTTTACACACCTCCAATCTATGACTTCACACACCTGCATTGTGACTTCACCCACCTCCATTCTAGGAGTTCACACACCTGCATTGTGACTTCACACACCTCCATTCTATGACTTCATACATCTCCATTCTGACTTCACACACCACCATTCTGTGACTTCACACACCTCCATTCTATGACTTCACACACCTCCATTCTTTGACTTCACACACCTGCATTCTGACTTCAAACACCTCCATTCTCTGACTTCACATACCTCCATTCTATGACTTCACACACCTCCATTCTTACTTCACACACCTCCATTCTATGACTTCACAGACCTCGAATCTGGGACTTCACTCACCTCCATTCTATGACTTCACACTGCTCCATTCTATGACTTCCCACACCTCCTTTCTATGACTTCACCCACCTCTATTCTATGACTTCACAAATCGATTCTGACTTCAGATACCTCCATTCTGTGACTTCACACACCTCCATTCTATGACTTCAAACACCTCCATTCTCTGACATCACACAACTCCATTCTGAGCTCACACAACTCCATTCGGTGACTTCACACACCTCCATTCTTAATTCACAAACTTCCATTCTATGACTTCACACACTTCCATTCTATGACTTCACAAACCTCCATTCTGTGACATCTCACACCTCCATTCTGAGTTCACACACCTCCATTCTGTGACCTCACACACCTCCATTCCGTGACTTCAAACACCTCCATTCTGTGACTTCACACACCTCCATTCTATGACTTCACACACTTCCATTCTATGACTTCACACACTTCCATTCTATGACTTCTCACACCTCCATTCTGTGACTTCACACACCTCCATTCTATGACTTCACACACCTCCATTCTGTAACTTCACACAACTCCATTCAGACTTCACACACCTCCATTCTATGACTTCACACACCTCCATTCTGTAACTTCAGACACCTCCATTCTATGACTTCACAGACTTCGAATCTGTGACTTCACTCACCTCCACTCTATGACTTCACACTTCTCCATTCTATGACTTCCCACACCTCCTTTCTATGACTTCACCCACCCCCATTCTATGACTTCACACCTCCATTCTGACTTCACACACCTCCATTCTGTGACTTCACACACCACCATTCTATGAGTTCACACACCTCCATTTTGACTTCACACACCTCCATTCTATGTCTCCAAACACCTTCATTCTTACTTCAGAAACATCCATTCTATGACTTCACACACCTCCATTCTATGATTTCACACACCTCCATTCTATGACTTCACACACCTCCATTCTGTGACTTCACACACCTCCATTCTATGTCTTCACACACCTCCATTGTGACTTCACACACTTCCATTCTATGAGTTCACACACCTCCATTCTGACTTCACACACCTCCATTCTATGACTTCACACTCCTCCATTCTGACTTCACACAGCTCCATTCTGTGAATTCACAAAATTATATTCTATGATTTCACACACCTCCATACTGTGACTTCACACACATCCATCTATGACTTCAAACACCTCCATTCTGAGTTCACACACCTCCATTCTGTGACTTCACACATCTCCATTCTGACTTCATACACCACCAATGTATGACTTCACACACCTCCATTCTGTGAATTCACACACTTCTATTGTGACGTCACACACCTCCATTCTATGAGTTCACACAACTCCATTCTAGGACTTCACACACCTCAATTCTGACATCACACACCTCCATTCTATGACTTCACAGACTTCGAATCTGTGACTTCACTCACCTCCATTCTATGACTTCACACTCCTCTATTCTATGACTTCCCACAACTCTTTTCTATGCCTTGACCCACCTCTATTCTATGACTTCACACCTCCATTCTGACTTCACACACCTCCATTCTGTGACTTTACACACCTCCCTTCTATGACTTCACACACCTCCATCCTATGACTTCACACACCTTCATTCTTACTTCAGAAACATCCATTCTATGACCTCACACACCTCCATTCTATGACTTCACAAACCTCAATTCTGTGACTTCCCACACCTCCATTCTGAGTTCACACACCTCCATTCTGTGACTTCACACACCTCCATTCTATGACTTCACACACCTCCATTCTATGAATTCACACACCTCCATTCTGTGACTTCAAGCACCTCCATTGTATGACTTCACACACCTCCATTCTGTGACTTCACACACCTCAATTCTGAGTTCACCTAACACCATTCTGTGACTTCATCCACCTCCATTCTGTGACTTCCACACCTCCATTCTATGACTTAACACACCTCCATTCTATGACTTCACACACCTCCATTCTATGACTTCACACACCACCATTCTGTGACTTCACACACCACCATTCTGTGACTTCACACACCTCAATTCTGAGTTCACACAACACCATTCTGTGACTTCACCCACCTCCATTCTGTGACTTCCACACCTCCATTCTATGACTTAACACACCTCCATTCTATGACTTCACACACCTCCATTCTATGACTTCACACACCACCATTCTGTAACTTCACACACCTCCATTCTGTGACTTCACACACCTCCATTCTGTCACTTCACCACCTCCATTCTATGACTTCACACACCTGCATTGTGACTTCACCCACCTCCATTCTAGGAATTCACACACCTGCATTGTGACTTCACACACCTCCATTCTATGACTTCACATATCTCCATTCTGACTTCACACACCATCATTCTGTGACTTCACACACCTCCATTCTATGACTTCACACACCTCCATTTTGACTTCACACACCGCCATTCTGACTTCACACTCCTCCATTCTGTGAATTCACAAAACTCCATTCTATGATTTCACACACCTCCATACTATGACGTCACACACCTCCATTCTGTGACTTCACACACCTCCATTCTATGTCTTCACACACCTCCATTGTGACTTCACACACGTCCATTCTATGAGTTCACACACCTCCATTCTGACTTCACACACCTCCATTCTATGACTTCACACTCCTCCATGCTGAATTCACACAGCTACATTCTGTGAATTCACAAAATTATATTCTATGATTTCACACACCTCCATACTGTGACTTCACACACATCCATCAATGACTTCAAACACCGTCATTCTGAATTCACACACCTCCATTCTGTGACTTCACACACCTCCATTCTGACTTCAAACACCTCCAATGTATGACTTCACACACCTCCATTCTGTGAATTCACACACTTCCATTGTGACGTCACACACCTCCATTCTATGAGTTCACACACCTCCAATCTAGGACTTCACACATCTCCATTCTGACATCACACACCTCCATTCTATGACTTCACACTCCTCTATTCTATGACTTCCCACAACCCTTTTCTATGCCTTGACCCACCTCTATTCTATGACTTCACACCTCCATTCTGACTTCACACACCTCAATTCTGTGACTTTACACACCTCCCTTCTATGACTTCACACACCTCCATTCTATGACTTCACACACCTTCATTCTTACTTCAGAAACATCCATTCTATGACCTCACACACCTCCATTCTTTGACTTCACAAACCTCCATTCTGTGACTTCCCACACCTCCAATCTGAGTTCACACATCTCCATTCTGTGACTTCACACACCTCCCTTCTGACTTCACACACCTCCGTTCTGTGACTTCACACACCTCCATTGTGAGTTCAACCACTTCCATTCTGTGACTTCACACACCTCCATTCTGTTACTTCACACACCTCCATTCTGTGACTTCACACACCTCCATTCTATGACTTCACACACCTCCATTCTATGAATTCACACACCTCCATTCTGTGACTTCAAGCACCTCCATTGTATTACTTCACACACCTCCATTCTGTGACTTCACACAATTCAATTCTGAGTTCACACAACACCATTCTGTGACTTCACCCACCTCCATTCTGTGACTTCCACACCTCCATTCTATGACTTAACACACCTCCATTCTATGACTTCACACACCTTCATTCTATGACTTCACACACCACCATTCTGTGACTTCACACACCTCCATTCTGTGACTTCACACACCTCCATTCTGTCACTTGACCACCTCCATTCTATGACTTTACACACCTCCATTCTATGACTTCACACACCTACATTGTGACTTCACCCACCTCCATTCTAGGAGTTCACACACCTGCATTGTGACTTCACACACCTCCATTCTATGACTTCACACATCTCCATTCTGACTTCACACACCAGCATTTTGTGACTTCACACACCTCCATTCTATGACTTCACACACCTCCATTCTTTGACTTCACACAACTCCATTCTATCACTTCACACACCTCCAATCTATGAGTTCACACAGTTCCAATCTATGACTTCGCACACCTCCATTCTATGACTTCACACACCTCCATTCTATGACTTCACACACCTGCATTCTGACTTCAAACACCTCCATTCTCTGACTTCACACACCTTCATTCTATGACTTCACACACCTCCATTCTGTAACTTCACACACTTCCAATGTTTGACTTCACAAACCTCCATTCCATGACTTCATACACCTCCATTCTATGACTTCACACACATCCATTCTTTGACTTCACACACCTCCATTCTGAGTTCACACACCTCAATTCTGTGACTTCACACACCTCCATTCTATGAGTTCACACACCTGCATTGTGACTTCACACACCTCCATTCTATGATTTCACACACCTCCATACTATGACGTCACACACCTCCATCTATGACTTCACACACCTCCATTCTGACTTCACACACCTCAATTCTGTGACTTCACACACCTCCATTCTATGAGTTCACACACCTCCATTCTATGACTTCACACACCTCCATTCTTACTTCACACACCTCCATTCTATGACTTCACAGACCTCGAATCTGGGACTTCACTCACCTCCATTCTATGACTTCACACTGCTGCATTCTATGACTTCCCAAACCTCCTTTCTATGACTTCACCCACCTCTATTCTATGACTTCACACCTTGATTCTGACTTCAGATACCTCCATTCTCTGACATCACACACCTCCATTCTGAGCTCACTCAACTCCATTCGGTGACTTCACACACCAATATTCTTAATTCACAAACCTCCATTCTATGACTTCACACACTTCCATTCTAAGACTTCACAAACCTCCATTCTGTGACTTCTCACACCTCCATTCTGAGTTCACACACCTCCATTCTGTGACCTCACACACCTCCATTCCGTGACTTCAAACACCTCCATTCTGTGACTTCACACACCTCCATTCTATGACTTCACACACTTCCATTCTATGACTTCTCACACCTCCATTCTGTGACTTCACACACCTCCATTCTATGACTTCACACACCTCCATTCTGTAACTTCACACACCTCCATTCTGACTTCACACACCTCCATTCTATGACTTCACACACCTCCATTCTGTAACTTCAAACACCTCCATTCTATGACTTCACACACCTCCATTGTGACTTCACACACCTCCATTCTATGAGTTCACACACCTCCATTCTGACTTCACAAACCTCCATTCTATGACTTTACAGACTTCGAATCTGTGACTTCACTCACCTCCACTCTATGACTTCACACTTCTCCATTCTATGACTTCCCACACCTCCTTTCTATGACTTCACCCACCCCCATTCTATGACTTCACACCTCCATTCTGACTTCACACACCTCCATTCTGTGACTTCACACACCACCATTCTATGAGTTCACACACCTCCATTTTGACTTCACACACCTCCATTCTATGTCTCCAAACACCTTCATTCTTACTTCAGAAACATCCATTCTATGACTTCACACACCTCCATTCTATGATTTCACACACCTCCATTCTATTACTTCACACACCTCCATTCTGTGACTTCACACACCTCCATTCTATGTCTTCACACACCTCCATTGTGACTTCACACACGTCCATTCTATGAGTTCACACACCTCCATTCTGACTTCACACACCTCCATTCTATGACTTCACACTCCTCCATTCTGACTTCACACAGCTCCATTCTGTGAATTCACAAAATTATATTCTATGATTTCACACACCTCCATACTGTGACTTCACACACATCCATCTATGACTTCAAACACCTCCATTCTGAGTTCACACACCTCCATTCTGTGAGTTCACACACCTCCATTCTGACTACATACACCACCAATGTATGACTTCACACACCTCCATTCTGTGAATTCACACACTTCTATTGTGACGTCAAAAACCTCCATTCTATGAGTTCACACAACTCCATTGTAGGACTTCACACACCTCAATTCTGACATCACACACCTCCATTCTATGACTTCACAGACTTCGAATCTGTGACTTCACTCACCTCCATTCTATGACTTCACACTCCTCTATTCTATGACTTCCCACAACTTTTTTCTATGCCTTCACCCACCTCTATTCTATGACTTCACACCTGCATTCTGACTTCACACACCTCCATTCTGTGACTTTACACACCTCCCTTCTATGACTTCACAACCTCCATTCTATGACTTCACACACCTTCATTCTTACTTCAGAAACATCCATTCTATGACCTCACACACCTCCATTCTATGACTTCACAAACCTCCATTCTGTGACTTCCCACACATCCATTCTGAGTTCACACATCTCCATTCTGTGACTTCACACACCTCCGTTCTGTGACTTCACACACCTCCATTGTGAGTTCACCCACTTCCATTCTGTGACTTCACACACCTCCATTCTGTTACTTCACACACCTCCATTCTGTGACTTCACACACCTCCATTCTATGACTTCACACACCTCCATTCTATGAATTCACACACCGCCATTCTGTGACTTCAAGCACCTCCATTGTATGACTTCACACACCTCCATTCTGTGACTTCACACACCTCAATTCTGAGTTCACCCAACACCATTCTGTGACTTCATCCACCTCCATTCTGTGACTTCCACACCTCCATTCTATGACTTAACACACCTCCATTCTATGACTTCACACACCTCCATTCTATGACTTCACACACCACCATTCTGTGACTTCACACACCACCATTCTGTGACTTCACACACCTCAATTCTGAGTTCACACAACACCATTCTGTGACTTCACCCACCTCCATTCTGTGACTTCCACACCTCCATTCAATGACTTAACACACCTCCATTCTATGACTTCACACACCTGCATTGTGACTTCACCCACCTCCATTCTAGGAGTTCACACATCTCCATTCTGACTTCACACACCACCATTCTGTGACTTCACACACCTCCATTCTATGACTTCACACACCTCCATTCTTTGACTTCACACACCTCCATTCTATGACTTCACACACCTCCATTCTATGACTTCACACACCTGCATTCTGACTTCAAACACCTCCATTCTCTGACTTCACACACCTCCATTCTCTGACTTCACACACCTCCATTCTATGACTTCACACACCTCCATTCTGTAACTTCACACACTTCCAATATTTGACTTCACAAACCTCCATTCCATGACTTCATACACCTCCATTCTATGACTTCACACACATCCATTCTTTGACTTCACACACCTCCATTTTGACTTCACACACCTCCATTCTGTGACTTCACACACCTGCATTTTTGACTTCACACACCACAATTTTGACTTCACACAAGTCCATTAATTGACTTCACACATCTCCATTCTCTGACTTCACACACCTCCTTTTTGATTTCAAACACTTCCATTCTCTGACTTCACACATATCCATTGTTTGACTTCACACACCTCCATTTTGTCTTCACACACCTCCATTCTATGACTCCACATACCTTCATTCTTACTTCAGAAACATCCATTCTATGACTTCACAAACCTCCCGTCTGTGAATTCACACACCACCATTCTGAGTTCACACACCTCCATTCTGTGAGTTAACACACCTCCATTCTGTGACTTCACACACCTCCATTCTATGACTTCACACTCCTCCATTCTATGAGTTCACACACCTCCATTCTTTGACTTCACACACCTCCATTTTATGACTTCACACACCTCCGTTCTATGACTTCACACACCTCCATTCTGACTTCACACACTTCCATTTTTACTTCAAACACCTCATTTCTGTTACTTCACACACCTCCATCCTATGATTTCACACACCTCCTTTCTATGACTTCACACACCTCCATTCTATGACTTCACACAACTCCTTTCTGAGTTGACACACCTCCATTCTGTGACTTCACACACCTCTAATCTGACTTCACACACCTCCATTCTATGACTTCACACACCTCCATTCTGTGACTTCAAAAACCAACATTCTATGACTTCACTCACCTCCATTCTATGACTTCACTCACCTCCATTCTGAGACTTCACACACCTCCACTCTGTGACTTTACACATCTCCACTCTCTGACTACACACACCTCCATTCTGTGATTTCATACACCTCCATTCTATGACTTCACACACCTCCATTCTATGACTTTACACACTTCCATTCTATGACTTCACACACCTCCATTCTGTGACTTCACTCACCTCCATTGTGAGTTCACACACCTCCATTCTATGACTTCACACACCTCCATTCTGTGACTTCACACACCTCGATGCTCTGACTTCAGACACCTCCATTCTACGATTTCACACACCTCTATTCTGTGACTTCACAGAACTCCATTCTATGACTTCACACAATTCCATTCTAAGACTTCACACACCTCGATTCTGTGACTTCACACACCTCCTTTCTATGATTTCACACATCTCCGTTCTGTGACTTCTCACACCTCAATTCCATGACATCACACATCCATTTTGACTTCACACACCTCCAATCTATGACTTCAAACACCTCAATTCTGTGACTTCACACAGCTCCATTCTATGGCTCCATATCCCTCCATTCTTTGACTTCACAAACCTCAATTCTGTGATTTCACACACCTCCATTCTATGAGATTACACACCTCCATTCTATGACTTTACGTATCTCCATTCGGTGACTTTACACACCTCCATTCTGTGACTTCACACCCCTCCATTCTATGACTTCACACACCTCTATTCTGTGACTTCACATACCTACATTCTGTGACTTCACACAGTTCCATTCTATTACTACACAAACCCCATTCTATGACTTCACACACCTGCATTGTGACTTCAAACACCTCCATTATATGAGTTCACACACCTGCATTCTGACTTCACACACCTCCATTTTGATTTCGCACACCACTATTCTGACTTCACACACCTCCATTCTATGACTTCACTAACCTCCATTCTGTGACTTCACACACCTCCATTCTGACTTCACACACCTATATTCTATGACTTCACACACTTCCATTCTATGACTTCACACACCTACATTCTGTGATATCACACAGGTCCATTGTGAGTTCACTCACATCCATTCTGTGACTTCACACACCTCCATTCTGTGAGTTCACACACCTCCATTCTGTGACTTCACACACCTCAGTTCTGTGAGTTCACCCACCTATATTCTATGACTTCACACACATCCACTCTGTGACTTCACACACCTCCATTCTATGACTTCACACACCATCATTCTGTGACTTCACACACCTCCATTCTGTGACTTCACACACCTCCATTCTGTCACTTCACCACCTCCATTCTATGACTTTACACACCTCCATTCTATGACTTCACACACCTGCATTGTGACTTCACCCACCTCCATTCTAGGAGTTCACACACCTGCATTGTGACTTCACACACCTCCATTCTATGACTTCACACATCTCCATTCTGACTTCACACACCACCATTCTGTGACTTCACACACCTCAATTCTATGACTTCACACACCTCCATACTTTGACTTCACACACCTCCATTCTATGACTTCACACACCTCCATTCTATGACTTCACACACCTGCATTCTGACTTCAAACACCTCCATTCTCTGACTTCACAAACCTCCATTCTATGACTTCACACACCTCCATTCTGTAACTTCACACACTTCCAATATTTGACTTCACAAACCTCCATTCCATGACTTCATACACCTCCATTCTATGACTTCACACACATTCATTCTTTGACTTCACACACCTCCATTTTGACTTCACACACCTCCATTCTGTGACTTCACACACCTGCATTTTTGACTTCACACACCACAATTTTGACTTCACACAAGTCCATTCATTGACTTCACACACCTCCATTCTCTGACTTCACACACCTCCATTTTGACTTCAAACACTTCCATTCTCTGACTTCACACATATCCATTGTTTGACTTCACACAACTCCATTTTGTCTTCACACACCTCCATTCTATGACTCCACATACCTTCATTCTTACTTCAGAAACATCCATTCTATGAATTCACAAACCTCCCGTCTGTGAATTCACACACCACCATTCTGAGTTCACACACCTCCATTCTGTGAGTTAACACACCTCCATTCTTTGACTTCACACACCTCCATTTTATGACTTCACACACCTCCGTTCTATGACTTCACACACCTCCATTCTGACTTCACACACTTCCATTTTTACTTCAAACACCTCATTTCTGTTACTTCACACACCTTCATCCTATGATTTCACACACCTCCTTTCTATGACTTCACACACCTCCATTCTATGACTTCACACAACTCCTTTCTGAGTTGACACACCTCCATTCTGTGACTTCACACACCTCTAATCTGACTTCACACACCTCCATTCTATGACTTCACACACCTGCATTCTGTGACTTAAAAAACCAACATTCTATGACTTCACTCACCTCCATTCTGAGACTTCACACACCTCCACTCTGTGACTTTACACATCTCCACTCTCTGACTACACACACCTCCATTCTGTGATTTCATACACCTCCATTCTATGACTTCACACACCTCCATTCTATGACTTTACACACTTCCATTCTATGACTTCACACACCTCCATTTTGTGACTTCACTCACCTCCATTGTGAGTTCACACACCTCCATTCTATGACTTCACACACCTCCATTCTGTGACTTCACACACCTCGATGCTCTGACTTCAGACACCTCCATTCTATGATTTCACACACCTCTATTCTGTGACTTCACAGAACTCCATTCTATGACTTCACACAATTCCATTCTAAGACGTCACACACCTCGATTTTGTGACTTCACACACCTCCTTTCTATGATTTCACACATCTCCGTTCTGTGACTTCTCACACCTCAATTCCATGACTTCACACATCCATTTTGACTTCACACACCTCCAATCTATGACTTCAAACACCTCAATTCTGTGACTTCACACAGCTCCATTGTATGACTCCATATCCCTCCATTCTTTGACTTCACACACCTCCATACTATGACTTCACGAACCTCCCTTCTGTGAATTCACACCTCCATTCTGAGTTCAAACACCTCCATTCTGTGACTTCACACATCTCCATTCTGTGACTTCACACACCCCCATTCTATGACTTCACACACCTCCATCTGTGAGTTCACACACCTCCATTCTATGAATTCACATTCCTCCATTCTATGAGTTCACACACCTTCATTCTGTGACTTCACACACCTCCATTCTATGACTTCACACAACTCCTTTCTTTGACTTCACAAAATTCCATTTTGATTTCACACACCTCCTCTCTGTGACTTCACACACCTCCATTTGTGACTTCACACATCACAATTTTGACATCACACACCTCCATTCTGTGACTCACACACCTCCATTCTGAGTTAACACACCTCCATTTGTGACTTCACACACCTCCATTCTGACTTCACACACCTCCATTCTATGACTTCACACACTTCCATTCTATGACTTCACACACCTCCATTCTGTGACTTCACACACCTCCACTCTGAGTTCACACAATTCCATTCTGTGTCTTCACACACATCCATTCTGTGACTTCACACACCTCGTTATATGACTTCACACACCTCCATTCTGTGACCTCACACACCTCAAATCTGAGTTCAGACCCCTCCATAGTGTAACTTCACACACCTCCATTCTGTGACTTCACACACCTCCATTCTATGACTTCACACACCTCCATTCTATGACTTCATACACCTCCATTCTGTGACTTCACACACCTCCATTCTATGACTTCACACACCTCCATTCTATGTCTTCAGAAACCTACATTTTGACTTCACACACCTCCATTCTATGAGTTCACACACCTGCATTGTGACTTCACCCACCTCCATTCTCTGACTTCACACACCTCCATTCTGACTTCACACAGCTCCATTCTGACTTCACACACCTCAATTCTGTGACTTCACACACCTCCATTCTATGATTTCACACACCTCCATTCTATGACTTCACAGACCTCCATTCTATGACTTCACACACCTCCTTTTGAGTTCACACACATCCATTCTGTGACTTCACACACCTCCATTGTGACTTCATAAACCTCCATTCTATGAGTTCACACACCTCCATTCTGACTTCACACACTTCCATTCTATGACTTCACACAGCTCCATTCTAACTTCACACACCTCCATTCTATGACTTCACACACCTACATTCTGTGACTTCACACTCCTCGACTCTGTGACTTTACACACCTCCATTCTGTGACTTCACACACCTCCATTCTGTGATTTCACACACAATCCATTCTATGACTTCCCAAACCTCCATTCTTTGATTTCACACACCTCCATTCTATGACTTCACACACCTCCATTGTGACTTCATACAACTCCATTCTGTGAATTCACACACCTCCATACTATGACTTCCACACACCTTCAATCTATGACTTCACAACCTCCATTCTATGACTTCACAAACTTCCAATCTATGACTTCACAAACCTCCAATCTAGGACTTCACACACCTGCAGTCTGACTTCACACACCTCCATTCTCTGACTTCACACACCTCCATTCTATGACTTCACACACCTCCATTCTGTAACTTCACACGCTTCCAATGTTTGACGTCACAAACCTCCATTCCATGACTTCATACACCTCCATTCTATGACTTCACACACATCCATTCTTTGACCTCACACACCTCCATTTTGACTTCACACACCTCCATTCTGTGACTTCACACACCTGCATTTCTGACTTCACACACCACAATTTTGACTTCACACACGTCCATTTTTGACTTCACACACCTCCATTTTGACTTCACACACCTCCATTTTGTGACTTCACACACCTCCATTCTATGACTTCACACACCTCCATTCTATGACTTCACACTCCTACATTGTGACTTCACACACCTACGTTTTCTCAGTTCACACACCCGCATTGTGACTTCACACACCTCCATTCTATGACTTCACACACCTCCATTTTGAATTCACACACCTCCATTCTGACTTCACACACCTCAATTCTGTGGCTTCACACACCTCCATTCTATGATTTCCCACACCACCATTCTTTGACTTCACACACCTTCATTCTATGACTTCACATACCTCCTTTCTGAGTTGACACACCTACATTCTGTGACTTCACATACCTCCAATCTGACTTCACACACCTCCATTCCATGACTTCACACACCTCCATTCTGTGACTTCAAAAACCACCATTCTATGACTTCACACATCTCCATTGTGACTTCACACACCTCCATTCTATGAGTTCACATAGCTCCATTCTGACTTCACACACCTCCATTCTATGACTCCACACACCTCCATTCTGTGATTTCAAAAACCACAATTCTATGACTTCACACAACTCCATTGTGACTTCACATACCTCCATTCTAAGAGTTCACACACCTGCAATCTGACTTCACACACCTCCATTCTATGAATTCCCACAGCTCCATTCTGACTTAACACACCTCCATTCTATGACTTCACACACCTCCATTCTATGACTTCAAACACCTCCATTCTGTGACTTCACACACCTCAACTCTGTCACTTTACACACCTCCATTCTGTGACTTCTCACACCTCTATTCTGTGATTTCACACACCTCCATTCTATGACTTCACACACCTCCATTCTTTGACTTCACACACCTCCATTCTATGACTTCACACACCTCCACTGTGACTTCACACATCGCCGTTCTGTGACTTCACACACCTCCCTTCTGTGACTTGACACACCTCCATTCTATGACTTCACACACCTCCATTGTATGACTTCACACACCTCCATTCTGTAATTTCACACACTTCCAATGTTTGACTTCACAAACCTCCATTCCATGACTTCATACACCTCCATTCTATGACTTCACAGACCTCCATTCTTTCACTTCACACACCTCCATTTTGACTTCACACACCTGCATTTTGTGACTTAACACACCTCCATTTGTGACTTCACACACCACAATTTTGACTTCACACACCTCCATTCTTTGACTTCACACACCTCCATTCTTTGACTTCACAAACATCCATTTTGACTTCACACACTTCCATTCTGTGAATTCACACACCTCCATTCTGTGACTTCACACACTTCCATTGTTTGACTACACACAACTCCATTCTTTGACTTCACATACCTCCATTCCATGACATCACACACCTCCATTTTATGAGCTCACATAACTCCATTCTATGAGTTCAAACACCTCAATTTTGACTTCACACACCTCCATTCTATGACTTCACACATCTGCATTCTGACTTCACACACCTCCATTCTATGACTTCGCACACCTCCATTCTCTGACTTCACACATCTCCATTCTGACTTCACACACCTCCAATCTATGACTTCACACATCTCACTTCTCTGACTTCACACACCTCCATTCTGTAACTTCACACACTTCCAATGTTTGACTTCACAAACCTCCATTCCATGACTTCATACACATCCATTTTATGAGTTCACACAACTCCTTTCTTTGACTTCACAAAATTCCATTTTGATTTCACACACCTCCACTCTGTGACTTCACACACCTCCATTTGTGACTACACACATCACAATTTTGACTTCACACACCTCCATTCTGTGACTCACACACCTCCATTCTGAGTTAACACACCTCCATTTGTGTCTTCACACACCTCTATTCTGACTTCATACACCTCCATTCTATGACTTCACACACTTCCATTCTATGACTTCACACACCTCCATTCTGTGACTTCACACACCTCCACTCTGAGTTCACACACTTCCATTCTGTGCCTTCACACACCTCCATTCTGTGACTTCACACACCTCGTTATATGACTTCACACACCTCAATTCTTTGACCTGACACACCTCAAATCTGAGTTCACACCCCTCCAAAATGTGACTTCACACACCTCCATTCTGTGACTTCACACACCTCCATTTTGAATTCACACACCTCCATTCTGACTTCACACACCTCAATTCTGTGGCTTCACACACCTCCATTCTATGATTTCCCACACCACCATTCTTTGACTTCACACACCTTCATTCTATGACTTCACATACCTCCTTTCTGAGTTGACACACCTACATTCTGTGACTTCACATACCTCCAATCTGACTTCACACACCTCCATTCCATGACTTCACACACCTCCATTCTGTGACTTCAAAAACCACCATTCTATGACTTCACACATCTCCATTGTGACTTCACACACCTCCATTCTATGAGTTCACATAGCTCCATTCTGACTTCACACACCTCCATTCTATGACTCCACACACCTCCATTCTGTGATTTCAAAAACCACAATTCTATGACTTCACGCACCTCCATTGTGACTTCACATACCTCCATTCTAAGAGTTCACACACCTGCAATCTGACTTCACACACCTCCATTCTATGAATTCCCACAGCTCCATTCTGACTTAACACACCTCCATTCTATGACTTCACACACCTCCATTCTATGACTTCAAACACCTCCATTCTGTGACTTCACACACCTCAACTCTGTCACTTTACACACCTCCATTCTGTGACTTCTCACACCTCTATTCTGTGATTTCACACACCTCCATTCTATGACTTCACACACCTCCATTCTTTGACTTCACACACCTCCATTCTATGACTTCACACACCTCCATTGTGACTTCACACATCGCCGTCCTGTGACTTCACACACCTCCCTTCTGTGACTTGACACACCTTCATTCTATGACTTCACACACCTCCATTGTATGACTTCACACACCTCCATTCTGTAATTTCACACACTTCCAATGTTTGACTTCACAAACCTCCATTCCATGACTTCATACACCTCCATTCTATGACTTCACAGACCTCCATTCTTTCACTTCACACACCTCCATTTTGACTTCACACACCTGCATTCTGTGACTTAACACACCTCCATTTGTGACTTCACACACCACAATTTTGACTTCACACACCTCCATTCTTTGACTTCACACACCTCCATTCTTTGACTTCACAAACATCCATTTTGACTTCACACACTTCCATTCTGTCAATTCAGACACCTCCATTCTGTGACTTCACACACTTCCATTGTTTGACTACACACAACTCCATTCTTTGACTTCACACACCTCCATTCCATGACATCACACACCTCCATTTTATGAGCTCACATAACTCCATTCTATGAGTTCAAACACCTCAATTTTGACTTCACACACCTCCATTCTATGACTTCACACATCTGCATTCTGACTTCACACACCTCCATTCTATGACTTCGCACACCTCCATTCTCTGACTTCACACATCTCCATTCTGACTTCACACACCTCCAATCTATGACTTCACACATCTCACTTCTCTGACTTCACACACCTCCATTCTGTAACTTCACACACTTCCAATGTTTGACTTCACAAACCTCCATTCCATGACTTCATACACATCCATTTTATGAGTTCACACAACTCCTTTCTTTGACTTCACAAAATTCCATTTTGATTTCACACACCTCCACTCTGTGACTTCACACACCTCCATTTGTGACTACACACATCACAATTTTGACTTCACACACCTCCATTCTGTGACTCACACACCTCCATTCTGAGTTAACACACCTCCATTTGTGTCTTCACACACCTCTATTCTGACTTCATACACCTCCATTCTATGACTTCACACACTTCCATTCTATGACTTCACACACCTCCATTCTGTGACTTCACACACCTCCACTCTGAGTTCACACACTTCCATTCTGTGCCTTCACACACCTCCATTCTGTGACTTCACACACCTCGTTATATGACTTCACACACCTCCATTCTGTGACCTGACACACCTCAAATCTGAGTTCACACCCCTCCAAAATGTGACTTCACACACCTCCATTCTGTGACTTCACACACCTCCATTCTATGACTTCACACACCTCCATTCTATGACTTCACACACCTCCATTCTATGCCTTCCCACACCTCCATTCTGTGACTTCACACACCTCCATTCTATGACATCACACACCTCCATTCTGTGACTTCACACACCTCCATTCTATGACTTCACACACCTCCATTCTATGACTTCAGAAACCTACATTGTGACTTCACACACCTCCATTCTATGAGTTCACACACCTGCATTGTGACTTCACACACCTCCATTCTCTGACTTCACACATCTCCATTCTGACTTCACACACCTCCATTCTGACTTCACACACCTCAATTCTCTGACTTCACACACCTCCATTCTATGATTTCACACACCTCCATTGTATGACTTCACAGACCTCCTTTCTATGACTTCACATACCTCCTTTCTGAGTTCACACACATTCATTCTGTGACTTCACACACCTCCATTTTGACTTCATACACCTCCATTCTATGAGTTCACACACCTCCATTCTGACTTCACACACTTCCATTCTATGACTTCACACAGCTCCATTCTGACTTCACACACCTTCATTCTATGATTTCGCACACCTCTATTCTGACTTCACACAACTGTATTCTGTGACTTCACACACCACCATTCTATGACTTCACACACCTCCATTCTCTGACTTCACACACCTCCACTCTGTGACATTACACACCTCCATTCTATGACTTCACACACCTCCATTCTGTGATTTCACACACAATCCATTCGATGACTTCACAAACCTCCATTCTTTGATTTCACACACCTCCATTCTATGACTTCACACACCTCCATTGTGACTTCATACAACTCCATTCTGTGAATTCACACACCTCCTTTCTGTGACTTCACACACCTCCATACTATGACTTCCACACACCTTCAATCTATGACTTCACAACCTCCATTCTATGACTTCACAGACTTCCAATCTATGACTTCACAAAGCTCCATTCTATGACTTCACACCCCTGCAATCTGACTTCACACACCTCCATTCTCTGACTTCACACACCTCCATTCTATGACTTCACAAACCTCCATTCTGTAACTTCACACGCTTCCAATATTTGACGAAAAAACCTCCATTCCATGACTTCATACACCTCCATTCTATGACTTCACATACATCCATTCTTTGACCTCACACACCTCCATTTTGACTTCACACACCTCCATTCTGCGACTTCACACACCTGCATTTGTGACTTTACACACCACAATTTGGACTTCACACACGTCCATTCTTTGACTTCACACACCTCCATTTTGACTTCACACACCTCCATTTTGTGACTTCACACACCTCCTTTGTATGACTTCACACACCTCCATTCTATGACTTCACACACCTACATTGTGACTTCACACACCTACGTTCTATCAGTTCACACGCCTGCATTGTGACTTCACACACCTCCATTCTATGACTTCACACACCTCCATTCTTAATTCACACACCTCCATTCTGACTTCACACACCTCAATTCTATGATTTCCCACACGTCCATTCTTTGACTTCACACACCTCCATTCTCTGACTTCACACACCTCCATTGTTTGAATTCACACACCTCCAGTTTGACTTCACACACCTCCATTCTATGACTTCACAAAACTTCATTCTTACTTCAGAAACATCCGTACTATGACTTCAGGAACCTCCCTTCTGTGAATTCACACCTCCATTCTGAGTTCAAACACCTCCATTCTGTGACTTCACACATCTCCATTCTATGACTTCACACACCCCCATTCTATGACTTCACACACCTCCATCTGTGAGTTCACACACCTCCATTCTATGAATTCACACTCCTCCATTCTATGAGTTCACACAACTTCATTCTGTGACTTCACACACCTCCATTCTATGACTTCACACAACTCCTTTCTTTGACTTCACAAAATTCCATTTTGATTTCACACACCTCCACTCTGTGACTTCACACACTTCCATTTGTGACTTCACGCATCACAATTTTGACTTCACACACCTCCATTCCGTGACTCACACACCTCCATTCTGAGTTAACACACCTCCATTTGTGACTTCACACACCTCCATTCTGACTTCACACACCTCCATTCTATGACTTCACACACTTCCATTCTATGACTTCACACACCTCCATTCTGTGACTTCACACACCTCCACTCTGAGTTCACACAATTCCATTCTGTGTCCTCACATACATCCATTCTGTGACTTCACACACCTCGTTATATGACTTCACACACCTCCATTCTGTGACCTCACACACCTCAAATCTGAGTTCAGACCCCTCCATAGTGTAACTTCACACACCTCCATTCTGTGACTTCACACACCTCCATTCTATGACTTCACAGAGCTCCATTCTATGACTTCACACACCTCCATTCTATGCCTTTACACACCTCCCTTCTGTGACTTCACACACCTCCATTCTATGACATCACACACCTCCATTCTGTGACTTCACACACCTCCATTCTATGACTTCACACACCTCCATTCTATGTCTTCAGAAACCTACATTGTGACTTCACACACCTCCATTCTATGAGTTCACACTCCTACATTGTGACTTCACATACCTACGTTCTCTCAGTTCACACACCTGCATTGTGACTTCACACACCTCCATTCTATGACTTCACACACCTCCATTTTGAATTCACACACCTCCATTCTGACTTCACACACCTCAATTCTGTGACTTCACACACCTCCATTCTATGATTTCCCACACCTCCATTCTTTGACTTCACACACCTTCATTCTATGACTTCACATACCTCCTTTCCGAGTTGACACACCTACATTCTGTGACTTCACATACCTCCAATCTGACTTCACACACCTCCATTCCATGACTTCACACACCTCCATTCTGTGACTTCAAAAACCACCATTCTATGACTTCACACATCTCCGTTCTGACTTCACACACCTCCATTCTATGAGTTCACATAGCTCCATTCTGACTTCACACACCTCCATTCTATGACTTCCCACACCTCTACTCTGACTTCACACCCCTCTATTCTGTGATTTCACATACCTCCACTCTTTGACTTCACACACCTCCATTCTATGATTTCATACACCTCCATTCTATGATTTCACACAGCTCCATTCTATGACTGCACACAACTCCTTTCTGAGTTCACACACCTCCATTCTATGACTCCACACACCTCCATTCTGTGATTTCAAAAACCACAATTCTATGACTTCACACACCTCCATTGTGACTTCACATACCTCCATTCTAAGAGTTCACACACCTGCAATCTGACTTCACACACCTCCATTCTATGAATTCCCACAGCTGCATTCTGACTTAACAAACCTCCATTATATGACTTCGCATACCTCTATTCTGACTTCATACACCTCCATTCTATGATTTCACACACCTCCATTCTATGACTTCAAACACCTCCATTCTGTGACTTCGCACACCTCAACTCTGTCACTTTACACACCTCCATTCTGTGACTTCTCACACCTCAATTCTGTGATTTCTCACACCTCCATTCTATGACTTCACACACCTCCATTCTGTGACTTCAAAAACCACCATTCTATGACTTCACACATCTCCATTGTGACTTCACACACCTCCATTCTATGAGTTCACATAGCTCCATTCTGACTTCACACACCTCCATTCTATGTCTCCACACACCTCCATTCTGTGATTTCAAAAACCACAATTCTATGACTTCACACACCTCCATTGTGACTTCACATACCTCCATTCTAAGAGTTCACACACCTGCAATCTGACTTCACACACCTCCATTCTATGAATTCCCACCGCTCCATTCTGACTTAACACACCTCCATTATATGACTTCGCATACCTCTATTCTGACTTCATACACCTCCATTCTATGACTTCACACACCTCCTTTCTATGACTTCAAACACCTCCATTCTGTGACTTCACACACCTCCATTCTGTGACTTCTCACACCTCTATTCTGTGATTTCACACACCTCCATTCTATGACTTCACACACCTCCATTCTTTGACTTCACACACCTCCATCTGTGAGTTCACACACCTCCATTCTATGAATTCACACTCCTCCATTCTATGAGTTCAAACACCTCCATTCTGTGACTTCACACATCTCCATTCTGTGACTTCACACACCCCCATTCTATGACTTCACACACCTCCATCTGTGAGTTCACACACCTCCATTCTATGAATTCACACTCCTCCATTCTATGAGTTCACACAACTTCATTCTGTGACTTCACACACCTCCATTCTATGACTTCACACAACTCCTTTCTTTGACTTCACAAAATTCCATTTTGATTTCACACACCTCCACTCTGTGACTTCACACACTTCCATTTGTGACTTCACGCATCACAATTTTGACTTCACACACCTCCATTCCGTGACTCACACACCTCCATTCTGAGTTAACACACCTCCATTTGTGACTTCACACACCTCCATTCTGACTTCACACACCTCCATTCTATGACTTCACACACTTCCATTCTATGACTTCACACACCTCCATTCTGTGACTTCACACACCTCCACTCTGAATTCACACAATTCCATTCTGTGTCCTCACATACATCCATTCTGTGACTTCACACACCTCGTTATATGACTTCACACACCTCCATTCTTTGACCTCACACACCTCAAATCTGAGTTCAGACCCCTCCATAGTGTAACTTCACACACCTCCATTCTGTGACTTCACACACCTCCATTCTATGACTTCACAGAGCTCCATTCTATGACTTCACACACCTCCATTCTATGCCTTTACACACCTCCAATCTGTGACTTCACACACCTCCATTCTATGACATCACACACCTCCATTCTGTGACTACACACACCTCCATTCTATGACTTCACACACCTCCATTCTATGTCTTCAGAAACCTACATTGTGACTTCACACACCTCCATTCTATGAGTTCACACACCTGCATTGTGACTTCACCCACCTCCATTCTCTGACTTCACACACCTCCATTCTGACTTCACACACCTCCATTCTGACTTCACACACCTCAATTCTGTGACTTTACACACCTCCATTCTATGATTTCACACACCTCCATTCTATGACTTCACAGACCTCCATTCTATGACTTCACACGCCTCCTTTCTGAGTTCACACACATCCATTCTGTGACTTCACACTCCTCCATTGTGACTTCATAAACCTCCATTCTATGACTTCACACAGCTCCATTCAAACTTCACACACCTCCATTCTATGACTTCGCACACCTCTATTCTGACTTCACACAACTGCATTCTGTGACTTCACACACCTCCATTCTATGACTTCACACACCTCCATTCTGTGACTTCACACACCTCCACTCTGTGACTTTACACACCTCCATTCTGTGACTTCACACACCTCCATTCTGTGACTTTACACACCTCCATTCTGTGACTTCACACACCTCCATTCTGTGATTTCACACACAATCCATTCTATGACTTCACAAACCTCCATTCTTTGATTTCACACACCTCCATTCTATGACTTCACACACCTCCATTGTGACTTCATACAACTCCATTCTGTGAATTCACACACCTCCATACTATGACTTCCACACACCTTCAATCTATGACTTCACAACCTCCATTCTATGACTTCACACACTTCCAATCTATGACTTCACAAACCTCCATTCTAGGACTTCACACACCTGCAGTCTGACTTCACACACCTCCATTCTCTGACTTCACACACCTTCATTCTATGACTTCACACACCTCCATTCTGTAACTTCACACGCTTCCAATGTTTGACGTCACAAACCTCCATTCCATGACTTCATACACCTCCATTCTATGACTTCACACACATCCATTCTTTGACCTCACACACCTCCATTTTGACTTCACACACCTCCATTCTGTGACTTCACACACCTGCATTTGTGACTTCACACACCATAATTTTGACTTCACACACGTCCATTCTTTGACTTCACACACCTCCATTTTGACTTCACACACCTCCATTTTGTGACTTCACACACCTCCATTCTATGACTTCACACACCTCCATTCCATGACTTCACACTCCTACATTGTGACTTCACATACCTACGTTCTCTCAGTTCACACACCCGCATTGTGACTTCACACACCTCCATTCTATGACTTCACACACCTCCATTTTGAATTCACACACCTCCATTCTGACTTCACACACCTCAATTCTGTGACTTCACACACCTCCATTCTATGATTTCCCACACCTCCATTCTTTGACTTCACACACCTTCATTCTATGACTTCACATACCTCCTTTCTGAGTTGACACACCTACATTCTGTGACTTCACATACCTCCAATCTGACTTCACACACCTCCATTCCATGACTTCACACACCTCCATTCTGTGACTTCAAAAACCACCATTCTATGACTTCACACATCTCCGTTCTGACTTCACACACCTCCATTCTATGAGTTCACATAGCTCCATTCTGACTTCACACACCTCCATTCTATGACTTCCCACACCTCTACTCTGACTTCACACCCCTCTATTCTGTGATTTCACATACCTCCACTCTTTGACTTCACACACCTCCATTCTATGATTTCATACACCTCCATTCTATGATTTCACACAGCTCCATTCTATGACTGCACACAACTCCTTTCTGAGTTCACACACCTCCACTCATTGAGTTCACACACCTCCAATCTGACTTCACACACCTCCATTCTATGACTCCACACACCTCCATTCTGTGATTTCAAAAACCACAATTCTATGACTTCACACACCTCCATTGTGACTTCACATACCTCCATTCTAAGAGTTCACACACCTGCAATCTGACTTCACACACCTCCATTCTATGAATTCCCACAGCTCCATTCTGACTTAACAAACCTCCATTATATGACTTCGCATACCTCTATTCTGACTTCATACACCTCCATTCTATGATTTCACACACCTCCATTCTATGACTTCAAACACCTCCATTCTGTGACTTCACACACCTCAACTCTGTCACTTTACACACCTCCATTCTGTGACTTCTCACACCTCAATTCTGTGATTTCTCACACCTCCATTCTATGACTTCACACACCTCCATTCTTTGACTTCACACACCTCCATTCTATGACTTCACACACCTCCATTGTGACTTCACACATCACCGTTTTGTGACTTCACACACCTCCCTTCTGTGACTTGACACACCTCCATTCTATGACTTCACACACCTCCATTGTATGACTTCACACACCTCCATTCTGTAATTTCACACACTTCCAATGTTTGACTTCACAAACCTCCATTCCATGACTTCATACACCTCCATTCTATGACTTCACAGACCTCCATTCTTTGACTTCACACACCTCCATTTTGAATTCACACACCTGCATTCTGTGACTTAACACACCTCCATTTGTGACTTCACACACCACAATTTTGACTTCACACACCTCCATTCTTTGACTTCACACACCTCCATTCTTTGACTTCACACACATCCATTTTGACTTCACACACTTCCATTCTGTGAATTCACACACCTCCATTCTGTGACTTCACACACTTCCATTGTTTGACTACACACAACTCCATTCTTTGACTTCACACACCTCCATTCCATGACATCACACACCTCCATTTTATGAGCTCACATACCTCCATTCTATGAGTTCAAACACCTCAATTTTGACTTCACACACCTCCATTCTATGACTTCACACATCTGCATTCTGACTTCACACACCTCCATTCTATGACTTCGCACACCTCCATTCTCTGACTTCACACATCTCCATTCTGACTTCACACACCTCCAATCTATGACTTCACACATCTCACTTCTCTGACTTCACACACCTCCATTCTGTAACTTCACACACTTCCAATGTTTGACTTCACAAACCTCCATTCCATGACTTCATACACATCCATTCTATGACTTCACACAACTCCTTTCTTTGACTTCACAAAATTCCATTTTGATTTCACACACCTCCACTCTGTGACTTCACACACCTCCATTTGTGACTACACACATCACAATTTTGACTTCACACACCTCCATTCTGTGACTTCACACACCTCCACTCTGAGTTCACACACTTCCATTCTGTGTCTTCACACACCTCCATTCTGTGACTTCACACACCTCGTTATATGACTTCACACACCTCCATTCTGTGACCTCACACACCTCAAATCTGAGTTCACACCCCTCCAAAATGTGACTTCACACACCTCCATTCTGTGACTTCACCCACCTCCATTCTATGACTTCACACACCTCCATTCTATGACTTCACACACCTCCATTCTATGCCTTTACACATCTCCATTCTGTGAGTTCACACACCTCCATTCTATGACAGCACACACCTCCATTGTGTGACTTCACACACCTCCATTCTATGACTTCACACACCTCCATTCTATGACTTCAGAAACCTACATTGTGACTTCACACACCTCCATTCTATGAGTTCACACACCTGCGTTGTGACATCACCCACCTCCATTCTCTGACTTCACACATCTCCATTCTGACTTCACACACCTCCATTCTGATTTCACACACCTCAATTCTGTGACTTCACACACCTCCAATCTATGATTTCACAAACCTCCATTGTATGACTTCACAGACCTCCTTTCTATGACTTCACACACCTCTATTCTGAGTTCACACACATTCATTCTCTGACTTCACACACCTCCATTTTGACTTCATACACCTCCATTCTATGAGTTCACACACCTCCATTCTGACTTCACACACTTCCATTCTATGACTTCACACAGCTCCATTCTGACTTCACACACCTTCATTCTATGATTTCGCACACCTTTATTCTGACTTCACACAACTGTATTCTGTGACTTCACACACCACCATTCTATGACTTCACACACCTCCATTCTATGATTTCACACACCTCCATTGTATGACTTCACAGACCTCCTTTCTATGACTTCACACACCTCCTTTCTGAGTTCACACACATTCATTCTGTGACTTCACACACCTCCATTTTGACTTCACACACCTCCATTCTGTGACTTCACACACCTCCATTCTGTGATTTCACACACAATCCATTCGATGACTTTACAAACCTCCACTCTTTGATTTCACACACCTCCATTCTATGACTTCACACACCTCCATTGTGACTTCATACAACTCCATTCTGTGAATTCACACACCTCCTTTCTGTGACTTCACACACCTCCATACTATGACTTCCACACACCTTCAATCTATGACTTCACAACCTCCATTCTAAGACTTCACAGACTTCCAATCTATGACTTCACAAAGCTCCATTCTATGACTTCACACACCTGCAATCTGACTTCACACACCTCCATTCTCTGACTTCACACACCTCCATTCTATGACTTCACACACCTCCATTCTGTAACTTCACACGCTTCCAATATTTGACGTCAAAAACCTCCATTCTATGACTTCATACACCTTCATTCTATGACTTCACACACATCCATTCTTTGACCTCAGACACCTCCATTTTGACTTCACACACCTCCATTCTGTGACTTCACACACCTGCATTTGTGACTTCACACACCACAATTTGGACTTCACACACGTCCATTCTTTGACTTCACACACCTCCATTTTGACTTCACACACCTCCATTTTGTGACTTCACACACCTCCATTGTATGACTTCACACACCTCCATTCTATGACTTCACACACCTACATTGTGACTTCACACACCTACGTTCTATCAGTTCACACACCTGCATTGTGACTTCACACGCCTCCATTCTATGACTTCACACACCTCCATTCTGAATTCACACACCTCCATTCTGACTTCACACACCTCAATTCTATGATTTCCCACACCTCCATTCTTTGACTTCACACACCTCCATTCTATGACTTCACATACCTCCTTTCTGAGTTGACACACCTCCATTCTGTGACTTCACATACCTCCAATCTGACTTCACACACCTCCATTCTATGACTTCACACACCTCCATTCTGTGACTTCAAAAACCACCATTCTATGACTTCACACATCTCCATTCTGACTTCACACACCTCCATTCTATGACTTCGCACACCTCTATTCTGACTTCACACCCCTCCATTCTGTGATTTCACATACCTCCACTCTTTGACTTCACACACCTCCATTCTATGATTTCACTCACCTCCATTCTATGATTTCACACAGCTCCATTCTATGACTTCACACAACTCTTTTCTGAGTTCACACACCTCCATTCATTGACTTCACACACCTCCAATCTGACTTCACACACCTCCATTCTATGACTCCACACACCTCCATTCTGTGATTTCAAAAACCACAATTCTATGACTGCACACACCTCCATTGTGACTTCACATACCTCCATTCTAAGAGTTCACACACCTCCAATCTGACTTCACACACCTCCATTCTATGAATTCCCACAGCTCCGTTCTGACTTAACACACCTCCATTCTATGACTTCGCATACCTCTATTCTGACTTCATACACCTCCATTCTGTGACTTCACACACCTCCATTCTATGATTTCAAACACCTCCATTCTGTGACTTCACACACCTCAACTCTGTCACTTTACACACCTCCATTCTGTGACTTCTCACACCTCCATTCTGTGATTTTACACACCTCCATTCTATGACTTCACACACCTCCTTTCTTTGACTTCACACTCCTCCATTCTATGACTTCACACACCACCACTGTGACTTCACACATCGCCGTTCTGTGACTTCACACACCTCCCTTCTGTGACTTGACACACCCCCATTCTATGACTTCACACACCTCCGTTCTATGACTTCACACACCTCCATTCTATGACTTCACACACCTCCATTCTATGCCTTTACACACCTCCATTCTGTGATTTCACACACCTCCATTCTATGACAGCACACACCTCCATTCTGTGACTTCACACACCTCCATTCTATGACTTCACACACCTCCATTCTATGACTTCAGAAACCTACATTGTGACTTCACACACCTCCATTCTATGAGTTCACACACCTGCATTGTGACATCACCCACCTCCATTCTCTGACTTCACACATCTCCATTCTGACTTCACACACCTCCATTCTGACTTCACACACCTCAATTCTGTGACTTCACACACCTCCATTCTATGATTTCACACACCTCCATTGTACGACTTCACAGACCTCCTTTCTATGACTTCACACACCTCCTTTCTGAGTTCACACACATTCATTCTGTGACTTCACACACCTCCATTTTGACTTCATACACCTCCATTCTATGAGTTCACACACCTCCATTCTGACTTCACACACTTCCATTCTATGACTTCACACAGCTCCATTCTGACTTCACACACCTTCATTCTATGATTTCGCACACCTCTATTCTGACTTCACACAACTGTATTCTGTGACTTCACACACCACCATTCTATGACTTCACACACCTCCATTCTCTGACTTCACACACCTCCACTCTGTGACTTTACACACCTCCATTCTGTGACTTCACACACCTCCATTCTGTGATTTCACACACAATCCATTCGATGACTTCACAAACCTCCATTCTTTTATTTCACACACCTCCATTCTATGACTTCACACACCTCCATTGTGACTTCATACAACTCCATTCTGTGAATTCACACACCTCCTTTCTGTGACTTCACACACCTCCATACTAGGACTTCCACACACCTTCAATCTATGACTTCACAACCTCCATTCTATGACTTCACAGACTTCCAATCTATGACTTCACAAAGCTCCATTCTATGACTTCACACACCTGCAATCTGACTTCACACACCTCCATTCTCTGACTTCACACACCTCCATTCTATGACTTCACACACCTCCATTCTGTAACTTCACACGCTTCCAATATTTGACGTCAAAAACCTCCATTCCATGACTTCATACACCTCCATTCTATGACTTCACACACATCCATTCTTTGACCTCACACACCTCCATTTTGACTTCACACACCTCCATTCTGTGACTTCACACACCTGCATTAGTGACTTCACACACCACAATTTGGACTTCACACACGTCCATTCTTTGACTTCACACACCTCCATTTTGACTTCACACACCTCCATTTTGTGACTTCACACACCTCCATTTTATGACTTCACACACCTCCATTCTATGAGTTCACACACCTACATTGTGACTTCACACACCTACGTTCTATCAGTTAACACACCTGCATTGTGACTTCACACACCTCCATTCTATGACTTCACACACCTCCATTCTGAATTCACACACCTCCATTCTGAATTCACACACCTCAATTCCATGATTTCCCACACCTCCATTCTTTGACTTCACATACCTCCATTCTATGACTTCACATACCTCCTTTCTGAGTTGACACACCTCCATTCTGTGACATCACACACCACCAATCTGACTTCACACACCTCCATTCTATGACTTCACACACCTCCAATCTGTGACTTCAAATACCACCATTCTATGACTTCACACATCTCCATTCTGACTTCACACACCTCCATTCTATGACTTCGCACACCTCTATTCTGACTTCACACCCCTCCATTCTGTGATTTCACATACCTCAACTCTTTGACTTCACACACCTCCATTCTATGATTTCACTCACCTCCATTCTATGATTTCACACAGCTCCATTCTATGACTTCACACAACTCCTTTCTGAGTTCACACACCTCCATTCATTGACTTCACACACCTCCAATCTGACTTCACACACCTCCATTCTATGACTCCACACAGCTCCATTCTGTGATTTCAAAAACCACAATTCTATGACTGCACACACCTCCATTGTGACTTCACATACCTCCATTCTAAGAGTTCACACACCTGCAATCTGACTTCACACACCTCCATTCTATGAATTCCCACAGCTCCGTTCTGACTTAACACAACTCCATTCTATGACTTCGCATACCTCTATTCTGACTTCATACACCTCCATTCTGTGACTTCACACACCTCCATTCTATGACTTCAAACACCTCCATTCTGTGACTTCACACACCTCAACTCTGTCACTTTACACACCTCCATTCTGTGACTTCTCACACCTCCATTCTGTGATTTTACACACCTCCATTCTATGACTTCACACACCTCCATTCTTTGACTTCACACTCCTCCATTCTATGACTTCACACACCACCACTGTGACTTCACACATCGCCGTTCTGTGACTTCACACACCTCCCTTCTGTGACTTGACACACCCCCATTCTATGACTTCACACACCTCCATTCTATGACTTCACACACCTCCATTGTATGACTTCACACACCTCCATTCTATGCCTTTACACACCTCCATTCTGGGACTTCACACACCTCCATTCTATGACAGCACACACCTACATTCTGTGACTTCACACACCTCCATTCTATGACTTCACACACCTCCATTCTATGACTTCACACACTTCCATTCTGTGACTAGACACACCTCCATTCTATGACTTCACACACCTCCATTCTATGACTTCACACATCTGCATTCTGACTTCACACACCTCCATTCTATGATTCCGCACACCTCCCTTCTCTGACTTCACACATCTCCATTCTGACTTCACACACCTCCAATCTATGACGTCACACATCTCCCTTCTCTGACTTCACACACCTCCATTCTGTAACTTCACACATTTCCAAATTTGACTTCACAAACCTCCATTTGATGACTTCATACACATCCATTCTATGACTTCACACAACTCCTTTCTTTGACTTCACAAAATTCCATTTTGATTTCACACACCTGCATTGTGACTTCACATACCTCCATTATCTGACTTCACACACCTCCATTCTGACTTCACACACCTCCATTCTGACTTCACACACCTCAATTCTGTGATTTCACACACCTCCATTCTATGATTTCACACACCTCCATTCTATGACTTCACAGACCTCCATTCTATGACTTTACACACCTCCTTTCTGAGTTCACACACATCCATTCTGTGACTTCACACACCTCCATTGTGACTTCATACACCTCCATTCTATGAGTTCACACACCTCCATTCTGACTTCACACACTTCAATTCTTTGACTTCACACAGCTCCATTCTCACTTCACACTCCTCCATTCTATGACTTCGCACACCTCTGTTCTGACTTCACACAATTGCATTCTGTGACTTCACACACCTCCATTCCATGACTTCACAAACCTCCATTCTGTGACTTCACACACCTCCACTCTGTGACCTTACACACCTCCATGCTGTGACTTCACACACCTCCATTCTGTGATTTCACACACAATCCATTCTATGACATCACAAACCTCCCTTCTGTGAATTCACACATCTCCATTCTGGGTTCACACATCTCCATTCTGTGACTTCACACACCTCCATTCTGTGACTTCACACCCTCCATTCTATGACTACACACTCCTCCATTCTGACTTCACATACTTCCATTTTGACTTCAAACACCTCATTTCTGTGACTTCACACACCTCCATTCTATGATTTCACACACCTCCATTGTATCACTTCACACACCTCCATTCTATGACTTCACAAACCTCCTTTCTGAGTTGACACACTTCCATTCTGTGACTTCACACACCTCCAATCTGACCTCACACACCTCCATTCTATGACTTCACACACCTCCATTCTCTGACTTCAAAATGCAACATTCTATGACTTCAAACACCTCCATTGTATGACTTCACACACCTCCATTCTGAGACTTCCCACACCTGCATTCTGTGACTTTACACACCTCCACTCTGTGACTACATACACTTCCATTCTGTGACTTCACACACCTCCATTCTATGATTTCACACACATCCATTCTGTGACTTCACACACCTCCATTGTGACTTCATACACCTCCATTCTATGAGTTCAAACACCTCCATTCTGACTTCGCACACTTCCATTCTATGACTTCACACAGCTCCATTCTGACTTCACACTCCTCCATTCTAGGACTTCGCACACCTCTATTCTGACTTCATACACCTGCATTCTGTGACTTCACACACCTCCATTCTATGACTTCACACACCTGCATTGTGACTTCATACAACTCCATTCTGTGAATTCACACACCTCCTTTCTGTGACTTCACACACCTACATACTATGACTTCCACACAACTTCAATCTATAACTTCACAACCTCCATTCTATGACTTCACAAACTTCCAATCTATGACTTCTCAAACCTCCATTCTATGACTTCACAAACCTGCAATCTGACTTCACACACCTCCATTCTCTGACTTCACACACCTCCATTCTATGACTTCACACACCTCCATTCTATGACTTCACACATCCATTCTTTGACCTCACACACCTCCATTTTGACTTCACACACCTCCATTCTGTGACTTCACACACCTGCATTTTTGACTTCACACACCACAATTTTGACTTCACACACGTCCATTCTTTGACTTCACACACCTCCATTTTGACTTCACACGCTTCCAATGTTTGACATCACAAACCTCCATTCCATGACTTCATACACCTCCATTCTATGACTTCACACATCCATTCTTTGACCTCACACACCTCCGTTTTGACTTCACACACCTCCATTCTGTGACTTCACACACCTGCATTTTTGACTTCACACACCACAATTTTGACTTCACACACGTCCATTCTTTGACTTCACACACCTCCATTTTGACTTCACACACTTCCATTCTGTGACTTCACACACCTCCATTCTATGACTTCACACACCTCCATTCTATGCCTTCACACACCTCCATTCTGTGATTTCACACACCTCCATTCTATGACAGCACACACCTCCATTCTGTGACTTCACACACCTCCATTCTATGACTTCACACACCTCCATTCTATGACTTCAGAAACCTACATTGTGACTTCACACACCTCCATTCTATGAGTTCACACACCTGCATTGTGACATCACCCACCTCCATTCTCTGACTTCACACATCTCCATTCTGACTTCACACACCTCCATTCTGACTTCACACACCTCAATTCTGTGACTTCACACACCTCCATTCTATGATTTCACACACCTCCATTGTATGACTTCACAGACCTCCTTTCTATGACTTCACACGCCTCCTTTCTGAGTTCACACACATTCATTCTGTGACTTCACACACCTCCATTTTGACTTCATACACCTCCATTCTATGAGTACACACACCTCCATTCTGACTTCACACACTTCCATTCTATGACTTCACACACCTCCATTCTATGCCTTTACACACCTCCATTCTGTGATTTCACACACCTCCATTCTATGGCAGCACACACCTCCATTCTGTGACTTCACACACCTTCATTCTATGACTTCACACACCTCCATTCTATGACTTCAGAAACCTACATTGTGACTTCACACACCTCCATTCTATGAGTTCACACACCTGCATTGTGACATCACCCACCTCCATTCTCTGACTTCACACATCTCCATTCTGACTTCACACACCTCCATTCTGACTTCACACACCTCAATTCTGTGACTTCACACACCTCCATTCTATGATTTCACACACCTCCATTGTATGACTTCACAGACCTCCTTTCTATGACTTCACACGCCTCCTTTCTGAGTTCACACACATTCATTCTGTGACTTCACACACCTCCATTTTGACTTCATACACCTCCATTCTATGAGTTCACACACCTCCATTCTGACTTCACACACTTCCATTCTATGACTTCACACAGCTCCATTCTGACTTCACACACCTTCATTCTATGATTTCGCACACCTCTATTCTGACTTCACACAACTGTAGTCTGTGACTTCACACACCACCATTCTATGACTTCACACACCTCCATTCTCTGACTTCACACACCTCCACTCTGTGACTTTACACACCTCCATTCTGTGACTTCACACACCTCCATTCTGTGATTTCACACACAATCCATTCGATGACTTCACAAACCTCCATTCTTTGATTTCACACACCTCCATTCTATGACTTCACACACCTCCATTGTGACTTCATACAACTCCATTCTGTGAATTCACACACCTCCTTTCTGTGACTTCACACACCTCCATACTATGACTTCCACACACCTTCAATCTATGACTTCCCAACCTCCATTCTATGACTTCACAGACTTCCAATCTATGACTTCACAAAGCTCCATTCTATGACTTCACACACCTGCAATCTGACTTCACACACCTCCATTCTCTGACTTCACACACCTCCATTCTATGACTTCACACACCTCCATTCTGTAACTTCACACGCTTCCAATATTTGCCGTCAAAAACCTCCATTCCATGACTTCATACACCTCCATTCTATGACTTCACACACATCCATTCTTTGACCTCACACACCTCCATTTTGACTTCACACACCTCCATTCTGTGACTTCACACACCTGCATTTGTGACTTCACACACCACAATTTGGACTTCACACACGTCCATTCTTTGACTTCACACACCTCCATTTTGACTTCACACACCTCCATTTTGTGACTTCACACACCTCCATTTTATGACTTCACACACCTCCATTCTATGAGTTCACACACCTACATTGTGACTTCACACACCTACGTTCTATCAGTTAACACACCTGCATTGTGACTTCACACACCTCCATTCTATGACTTCACACACCTCCATTCTGAATTCACACACCTCCATTCTGAATTCACACACCTCAATTCTATGATTTCCCACACCTCCATTCTTTGACTTCACACACCTCCATTCTATGACTTCACATACCTCCTTTCTGAGTTGACACACCTCCATTCTGTGACATCACACACCACCAATCTGACTTCACACACCTCCATTCTATGACTTCACACACCTCCAATCTGTGACTTCAAATACCACCATTCTATGACTTCACACATCTCCATTCTGACTTCACACACCTCCATTCTATGACTTCGCACACCTCTATTCTGACTTCACACCCCTCCATTCTGTGATTTCACATACCTCAACTCTTTGACTTCACACACCTCCATTCTATGATTTCACTCACCTCCATTCTATGATTTCACACAGCTCCATTCTATGACTTCACACAACTCCTTTCTGAGTTCACACACCTCCATTCATTGACTTCACACACCTCCAATCTGACTTCACACACCTCCATTCTATGACTCCACACAGCTCCATTCTGTGATTTCAAAAACCACAATTCTATGACTGCACACACCTCCATTGTGACTTCACATACCTCCATTCTAAGAGTTCACACACCTGCAATCTGACTTCACACACCTCCATTCTATGAATTCCCACAGCTCCTTTCTGACTTAACACAACTCCATTCTATGACTTCGCATACCTCTATTCTGACTTCATACACCTCCATTCTGTGACTTCACACACCTCCATTCTATGACTTCAAACACCTCCATTCTGTGACTTCATACACCTCAACTCTGTCACTTTACACACCTCCATTCTGTGACTTCTCACACCTCCATTCTGTGATTTTACACACCTCCATTCTATGACTTCACACACCTCCATTCTTTGACTTCACACTCCTCCATTCTATGACTTCACACACCACCACTGTGACTTCACACATCGCCGTTCTGTGACTTCACACACCTCCCTTCTGTGACTTGACACACCCCCATTCTATGACTTCACACACCTCCATTCTATGACTTCACACACCTCCATTGTATGACTTCACACACCTCCATTCTATGCCTTTACACACCTCCATTCTGGGACTTCACACACCTCCATTCTATGACAGCACACACCTACATTCTGTGACTTCACACACCTCCATTCTATGACTTCACACACCTCCATTCTATGACTTCACACACTTCCATTCTGTGACTAGACACACCTCCATTCTATGACTTCACACACCTCCATTCTATGACTTCACACATCTGCATTCTGACTTCACACACCTCCATTCTATGATTCCGCACACCTCCCTTCTCTGACTTCACACATCTCCATTCTGACTTCACACACCTCCAATCTATGACGTCACACATCTCCCTTCTCTGACTTCACACACCTCCATTCTGTAACTTCACACATTTCCAAATTTGACTTCACAAACCTCCATTTGATGACTTCATACACATCCATTCTATGACTTCACACAACTCCTTTCTTTGACTTCACAAAATTCCATTTTGATTTCACACACCTGCATTGTGACTTCACATACCTCCATTATCTGACTTCACACACCTCCATTCTGACTTCACACACCTCCATTCTGACTTCACACACCTCAATTCTGTGATTTCACACACCTCCATTCTATGATTTCACACACCTCCATTCTATGACTTCACAGACCTCCATTCTATGACTTTACACACCTCCTTTCTGAGTTCACACACATCCATTCTGTGACTTCACACACCTCCATTGTGACTTCATACACCTCCATTCTATGAGTTCACACACCTCCATTCTGACTTCACACACTTCAATTCTTTGACTTCACACAGCTCCATTCTCACTTCACACTCCTCCATTCTATGACTTCGCACACCTCTGTTCTGACTTCACACAATTGCATTCTGTGACTTCACACACCTCCATTCCATGACTTCACAAACCTCCATTCTGTGACTTCACACACCTCCACTCTGTGACCTTACACACCTCCATGCTGTGACTTCACACACCTCCATTCTGTGATTTCACACACAATCCATTCTATGACATCACAAACCTCCCTTCTGTGAATTCACACATCTCCATTCTGGGTTCACACATCTCCATTCTGTGACTTCACACACCTCCATTCTGTGACTTCACACCCTCCATTCTATGACTACACACTCCTCCATTCTGACTTCACATACTTCCATTTTGACTTCAAACACCTCATTTCTGTGACTTCACACACCTCCATTCTATGATTTCACACACCTCCATTGTATCACTTCACACACCTCCATTCTATGACTTCACAAACCTCCTTTCTGAGTTGACACACTTCCATTCTGTGACTTCACACACCTCCAATCTGACCTCACACACCTCCATTCTATGACTTCACACACCTCCATTCTCTGACTTCAAAATGCAACATTCTATGACTTCAAACACCTCCATTCTATGACTTCACACACCTCCATTCTGAGACTTCCCACACCTCCATTCTGTGACTTTACACACCTCCACTCTGTGACTACATACACTTCCATTCTGTGACTTCACACACCTCCATTCTATGATTTCACACACATCCATTCTGTGACTTCACACACCTCCATTGTGACTTCATACACCTCCATTCTATGAGTTCAAACACCTCCATTCTGACTTCGCACACTTCCATTCTATGACTTCACACAGCTCCATTCTGACTTCACACTCCTCCATTCTAGGACTTCGCACAACTCTATTCTGACTTCACACACCTGCATTCTGTGACTTCACACACCTCCATTCTATGACTTCACACACCTGCATTGTGACTTCATACAACTCCATTCTGTGAATTCACACACCTCCTTTCTGTGACTTCACACACCTACATACTATGACTTCCACACAACTTCAATCTATAACTTCACAACCTCCATTCCATGACTTCACAAACTTCCAATCTATGACTTCTCAAACCTCCATTCTATGACTTCACAAACCTGCAATCTGACTTCACACACCTCCATTCTCTGACTTCACACACCTCCATTCTATGACTTCACACACCTCCATTCTATGACTTCACACATCCATTCTTTGACCTCACACACCTCCATTTTGACTTCACACACCTCCATTCTGTGACTTCACACACCTGCATTTTTGACTTCACACACCACAATTTTGACTTCACACACGTCCATTCTTTGACTTCACACACCTCCATTTTGACTTCACACGCTTCCAATGTTTGACATCACAAACCTCCATTCCATGACTTCATACACCTCCATTCTATGACTTCACACATCCATTCTTTGACCTCACACACCTCCGTTTTGACTTCACACACCTCCATTCTGTGACTTCACACACCTGCATTTTTGACTTCACACACCACAATTTTGACTTCACACACGTCCATTCTTTGACTTCACACACCTCCATTTTGACTTCACACACTTCCATTCTGTGACTTCACACACCTCCATTCTATGACTTCACACACCTCCATTCTATGCCTTTACACACCTCCATTCTGTGATTTCACACACCTCCATTCTATGACAGCACACACCTCCATTCTGTGACTTCACACACCTCCATTCTATGACTTCACACACCTCCATTCTATGACTTCAGAAACCTACATTGTGACTTCACACACCTCCATTATATGAGTTCACACACCTGCATTGTGACATCACCCACCTCCATTCTCTGACTTCACACATCTCCATTCTGACTTCACACACCTCCATTCTGACTTCACACACCTCAATTCTGTGACTTCACACATCTCCATTCTATGATTTCACACACCTCCATTGTATGACTTCACAGACCTCCTTTCTATGACTTCACACGCCTCCTTTCTGAGTTCACACACATTCATTCTGTGACTTCACACACCTCCATTTTGACTTCATACACCTCCATTCTATGAGTACACACACCTCCATTCTGACTTCACACACTTCCATTCTATGACTTCACACACCTCCATTCTATGCCTTTACACACCTCCATTCTGTGATTTCACACACCTCCATTCTATGACAGCACACACCTCCATTCTGTGACTTCACACACCTCCATTCTATGACTTCACACACCTCCATTCTATGACTTCAGAAACCTACATTGTGACTTCACACACCTCCATTCTATGAGTTCACACACCTGCATTGTGACATCACCCACCTCCATTCTCTGACTTCACACATCTCCATTCTGACTTCACACACCTCCATTCTGACTTCACACACCTCAATTCTGTGACTTCACACACCTCCATTCTATGATTTCACACACCTCCATTGTATGACTTCACAGACCTCCTTTCTATGACTTCACACGCCTCCTTTCTGAGTTCACACACATTCATTCTGTGACTTCACACACCTCCATTTTGACTTCATACACCTCCATTCTATGAGTTCACACACCTCCATTCTGACTTCACACACTTCCATTCTATGACTTCACACAGCTCCATTCTGACTTCACACACCTTCATTCTATGATTTCGCACACCTCTATTCTGACTTCACACAACTGTAGTCTGTGACTTCACACACCACCATTCTATGACTTCACACACCTCCATTCTCTGACTTCACACACCTCCACTCTGTGACTTTACACACCTCCATTCTGTGACTTCACACACCTCCATTCTGTGATTTCACACACAATCCATTCGATGACTTCACAAACCTCCATTCTTTGATTTCACACACCTCCATTCTATGACTTCACACACCTCCATTGTGACTTCATACAACTCCATTCTGTGAATTCACACACCTCCTTTCTGTGACTTCACACACCTCCATACTATGACTTCCACACACCTTCAATCTATGACTTCCCAACCTCCATTCTATGACTTCACAGACTTCCAATCTATGACTTCACAAAGCTCCATTCTATGATTTCACACACCTGCAATCTGACTTCACACACCTCCATTCTCTGACTTCACACACCTCCATTCTATGACTTCACACACCTCCATTCTGTAACTTCACACGCTTCCAATATTTGACGTCAAAAACCTCCATTCCATGACTTCATACACCTCCATTCTATGACTTCACACACATCCATTCTTTGACCTCACACACCTCCATTTTGACTTCACAAACCTCCATTCTGTGACTTCACACACCTGCATTTGTGACTTCACACACCACAATTTGGACTTCACACACGTCCATTCTTTGACTTCACACACCTCCATTTTGACTTCACACACCTCCATTTTGTGACTTCACACACCTCCATTGTATGACTTCACACACCTCCATTCTATGAGTTCACACACCTACATTGTGACTTCACACACCTACGTTCTATCAGTTCACACACCTGCATTGTGACTTCACACACCTCCATTCTATGACTTCACACACCTCCATTCTGAATTCACACACCTCCATTCTGAATCCACACACCTCAATTCTATGATTTCCCACACCTCCATTCTTTGACTTCACACCCCTCCATTCTGTTATTTCACATACCTCAACTCTTTGACTTCACACACCTCCATTCTATGATTTCACTCACCTCCATTCTATGATTTCACACAGCTCCATTCTATGACTTCACACAACTCCTTTCTGAGTTCACACACCTCCATTCATTGACTTCACACACCTCCAATCTGACTTCACACACCTCCATTCTATGACTCCACACACCTCCATTCTGTGATTTCAAAAACCACAATTCTATGACTTCACACACCTCCATTGTGACTTCACATACCTCCATTCTAAGAGTTCACACACCTCCAATCTGACTTCACACACCTCCATTCTATGAATTCCCACAGCTCCCTTCTGACTTAACACACCTCCATTCTATGACTTCGCATACCTCTATTCTGACTTCATACACCTCCATTCTGTGACTTCACACACCTCCATTCAATGACTTCAAACACCTCCATTCTGTGACTTCACACACCTCAACTCTGTCACTTTACACACCTCCATTCTGTGACTTCTCACACCTCCATTCTGTGATTTTACACACCTCCATTCTATGACTTCACACACCTCCATTCTTTGACTTCACACTCCTCCATTCTATGACTTCACACACCACCACTGTGACTTCACACATCGCCGTTCTGTGACTTCACACACCTCCCTTCTGTGACTTGACACACCCCCATTCTATGACTTCACACACCTCCATTCTATGACTTCACACACCTCCATTCTATGACTTCACACACCTACATTCTATGCCTTTACACACCTCCATTCTGGGACTTCACACACCTCCATTCTATGACAGCACACACCTCCATTCTGTGACTTCACACACCTCCATTCTATGACTTCACACACCTCCATTCTATGACTTCACACACTTCCATTCTGTGACTAGACACACCTCCATTCTATGACTTCACACATCTCCATTCTATGACTTCACACATCTGCATTCTGACTTCACACACCTCCATTCTATGACTCCGCACACCTCCCTTCTCTGACTTCACACATCTCCATTCTGACTTCACACACCTCCAATCTATGACGTCACACATCTCCCTTCTCTGACTTCACACACCTCCATTCTGTAACTTCACACATTTCCAAATTTGACTTCACAAACCTCCATTTGATGACTTCATACACATCCATTCTATGACTTCACACAACTCCTTTCTTTGACTTCACAAAATTCCATTTTGATTTCACACACCTGCATTGTGACTTCACATACCTCCATTATCTGACTTCACACACCTCCATTCTGACTTCACACACCTCCATTCTGACTTCACACACCTCAATTCTGTGATTTCACACACCTCCATTCTATGATTTCACACACCTCCATTCTATGACTTCACAGACCTCCATTCTATGACTTTACACACCTCCTTTCTGAGTTCACACACATCCATTCTGTGACTTCACACACCTCCATTGTGACTTCATACACCTCCATTCTATGAGTTCACACACCTCCATTCTGACTTCACACACTTCAATTCTTTGACTTCACACAGCTCCATTCTCACTTCACACTCCTCCATTCTATGACTTCGCACACCTCTGTTCTGACTTCACACAATTGCATTCTGTGACTTCACACACCTCCATTCCATGACTTCACAAACCTCCATTCTGTGACTTCACACACCTCCACTCTGTGACCTTACACACCTCCATGCTGTGACTTCACACACCTCCATTCTGTGATTTCACACACAATCCATTCTATGACTTCACAAACCTCCCTTCTGTGAATTCACACATCTCCATTCTGGGTTCACACATCTCCATTCTGTGACTTCACACACCTCCATTCTGTGACTTCACACCCTCCATTCTATGACTACACACTCCTCCATTCTGACTTCACATACTTCCATTTTGACTTCAAACACCTCATTTCTGTGACTTCACACACCTCCATTCTATGATTTCACACACCTCCATTGTATCACTTCACACACCTCCATTCTATGACTTCACAAACCTCCTTTCTGAGTTGACACACTTCCATTCTGTGACTTCACACACCTCCAATCTGACCTCACACACCTCTATTCTATGACTTCACACACCTCCATTCTCTGACTTCAAAATGCAACATTCTATGACTTCAAACACCTCCATTCTATGACTTCACACACCTCCATTCTGAGACTTCCCACACCTCCATTCTGTGACTTTACACACCTCCACTCTGTGACTACATACACTTCCATTCTGTGACTTCACACACCTCCATTCTATGATTTCACACACCTCCATTCTATGACTTCTCAGACCTCCATTCTATGACTTTACACACCTCCTTTCTGAGTTCACACACATCCATTCTGTGACTTCACACACCTCCATTGTGACTTCATACACCTCCATTCTATGAGTTCAAACACCTCCATTCTGACTTCGCACACTTCCATTCTATGACTTCACACAGCTCCATTCTGACTTCACACTCCTCCATTCTAGGACTTCGCACACCTCTATTCTGACTTCACACACCTGCATTCTGTGACTTCACACACCTCCATTCTATGACTTCACACACCTGCATTGTGACTTCATACAACTCCATTCTGTGAATTCACACACCTCCTTTCTGTGACTTCACACACCTACATACTATGACTTCCACACAACTTCAATATATAACTTCACAACATCCATTCTATGACTTCACAAACTTCCAATCTATGACTTCTCAAACCTCCATTCTATGACTTCACAAACCTGCAATCTGACTTCACACACCTCCATTCTCTGACTTCACACACTTCCATTCTATGACTTCACACACCTCCATTCTATGACTTCACACATCCATTCTTTGACCTCACACACCTCCATTTTGACTTCACACACCTCCATTCTGTGACTTCACACACCTGCGTTTTTGACTTCACACACCACAATTTTGACTTCACACACGTCCATTCTTTGACTTCACACACCTCCATTTTGACTTCACACGCTTCCAATGTTTGACATCACAAACCTCCATTCCATGACTTCATACACCTCCATTCTATGACTTCACACATCCATTCTTTGACCTCACACACCTCCGTGTTGACGTCACACACCTCCTTTCTGTGACTTCACACACCTGCATTATTGACTTCACACACCACAATTTTGACTTCACACACGTCCATTCTTTGACTTCACACACCTCCATTTTGACTTCACACACTTCCATTCTGTGACTTCACACACCTCCATTCTGTGACTTCACATACCTACATTGTTTGACTTCACACACCTCCATTTTGTCTTCACACACCTCCATTCTATGACTTCACACACCTTCATTCTTACTTCAGAAACATCCATTCTATGACTTCACAAACCTCCCTTCTGTGAATTCACACACCTCCATTCTGGGTTCACACACCTCCATTCTGTGACTTCACACACCTCCATTCTATGACTTCACACACCTCCATTCTGACTTCACACACTTCCATTTTGACTTCAAAGACCTAATTTCTGTGACTTCACACACCTCCATTCGATGATTTCACACACCTCCATTCTATGACTTCACACACCTCCATTCTATGACTTCACACACATCCTTTCTGAGTTGACACACTTCCATTCTGTGACTTCACACACCTCCAATCTGACCTCACACACCTCCATTCTATGACTTCACACACCTCCATTCTATGACTTCACACACCTCCATTCTTTGACTTCACACACCTCCATTCTATGAATTCACACACCTCCATTCTTTGACTACACACACCTCCATTCTGTGACTTCCCACACCTCCATTCTGAGAATTCACACACCTCCACTCTGTGACTTTACACAGCTCCACTCTGTGACTACACACACCTCCATTTTGTGATTTCACACACCTCCATTTATGACTTCACACACCTCCATTCTTTGACTTCACACATCTCCATTCTAAGAATTCACACACCTCCATTGTGACTTCACACAACTCTATTCTGTGACTTCACACACCTGCCTTCTGTGACTTCACACACCTCCATTCTATGACTTCACACCTCCATTCTATGACTTCACATCTCCATTCTATGACTTCACACATCAACATTTATGACGTCACACACCTCCATTCTGTGACTTCACACACCTCCATTCTGACATCTCACACCTACATTCTATGACTTCACACACCTCCATTCTTTGACGTCACACATCTCCATTCTATGAATTCACACACCTCACTTGTGACTTCACACAACTCTATTCTGTGACTTCACACACCTGCCTTCTGTGACTTCACACACCTTGATTCTCTGACTTCACACACCTCCATTCTACGATTTCACACACCTCCATTCTGTGACTTCACACATCTCCATTCTATGATTTCACACACCTATATTCTGTGACTTCACACACCTCCATTCTGAGTTCACACCCCTCCATTCTGTGACTTCACACACCTCCATTCTGAGTTAACACACCTCCATTTGTCACTTCACACACCTCCATTCTGACTTCACACACCTCCATTCTATGACTTCACACACTTCCATTCTTTGACTTCACACACCTCCATTCTGTGACTTCACACACCTCCACTCTGAGTCAACACATCTCCATTCTGTGTCTTCACACACCTCCATTCTGTGACTTCACACACCTCGTTATATGACTTCACACACCTCCATTCTGTGACCTCACACACCTCAAATCTGAATTCACACCCCTCCATAATGTGACTTCACAAACCTCCATTCTGTGACTTCACACACCCCCATTCTATGACTACACACACCTCCATTCTATGACTTCACACACCCCCATTCTATGCCTTTACACACCTCCATTTTGTGACTTCACACACCTCCATTCTATGACATCACACACCTCCATTCTGTGACTTCACACAACTCCATTCTATGACTTCACACACCTCCATTCTATGACTTCAGAAACCTACATTGTGACTTCACACACCTCCATTCTATGAGTTCACACACCTGCATTGTGACTTCACACACCTCCATTCTCTGACTTCACACTCCTCCATTCTGACTTCACACACCTCCATTCTGACTTCACACACCTCAATTCTGTGACTTCACACACCTCCATTCTATGATTTCACACACCTCCATTCTATGACTTCACAGACCTCCATTCTATGACTTCACACACCTCCTTTCTGAGTTCACACACATCCATTCTGTGACTTCACACACCTCCATTGTGACTTCATACACCTCCATTCTATGAGTACACACAACTCCATTCTGACTTCACACACTTCCATTCTATGACTTCACACAGCTCTATTCTGACTTCACACAACTGCATTCTGTGACTTCACACACCTCCATTCTATGACTTCACACACCTCCATTTGTTACTTCACACACCTCCACTCTGTGACTTTACACACCTCCATTCTGTGACTCCACACACCTCCATTCTGTGATTTCACACACAATCCATTCTATGATTTCACAAACCTCCATTCTTTGATTTCACACACCTCTCTTCTATGACTTCACACACCTGCATTGTGACTTCATACAACTCCATTCTGTGAATTCACACACCTCCTTTCTGTGACTTCACACACCTACATACTATGACTTCCACACACCTTCAATCTATAACTTCACAACCTCCATTCTATGACTTCACAAACTTCCAATCTATGACTTCTCAAACCTCCATTCTATGACTTCACAAACCTGCAATCTGACTTCAGACACCTCCATTCTCTGACTTCACACACCTCCATTCTATGACTTCACACACCTCCATTCTGTAACTTCACACGCTTCCAATGTTTGACTTCACAAACCTCCATTCCTTGACTTCATACACCTCCATTCTATGACTTCACACATCCATTCTTTGACCTCACACACCTCCATTTTGACTTCACACACCTCCATTCTGTGACTTCACACACCTGCATTTTTGACTTCACACACCACAATTTTGACTTCACACTCGTCCATTCTTTGACTTCACACACCTCCATTTTGACTTCACACACTTCCATTCTGTGACTTCACACACTTCAAATATTTGACCTCACAAACCTCCATTCCATGACTTCACAGACCTCCATTCTATGACTTCACACACCTCTTTCTTTGACTTCACACACCTCCATTTTGACTTCACACACTTCCATTCTGTGACTTCACACACCTCCATTCTGTGACTTCACATACCTACATTGTTTGACTTCAAACACCTCCATTTTGTCTTCACACACCTCCATTCTATGACTTCACACACCTTCATTCTTACTTCAGAAACATCCATTCTATGACTTCACACTCCTCCCTTCTGTGAATTCACACACCTCCACTCTGGGTTCACACACCTCCATTCTGTGACTTCACACACCTCCATTCTATGACTTCACACACCTCCATTCTGACTTCACACACTTCCATTTTGACTTCAAAGACATAATTTCTGTGACTTCACACAACTCCATTCTATTATTTCACACACCTCCATTCTATGACTTCACACACCTCCATTCTCTGACTTCACACACCTCCATTCTCTGACTTCACACACCTCCATTCTATGAATTCACACACCTCCATTCTTTGACTTCACACACCTCCATTCTGTGACTTCCCACAGCTCCATTCTGAGAATTCACACACCTCCACCATGTGACTTTACACAGCTCCACTCTGTGACTACACACACCTCCATTTTATGATTTCACACACCTCCATTGTATGACTTCACACACCTCCATTCTTTGACTTCACACATCTCCATTCTATGAATTCACACACCTCCATTGTGACTTCACACAACTCTATTCTGTGACTTCACACACCTGCCTTCTGTGACTTCACACACCTCCATTCTGTGACTTCACACCTCCATTCTATGACTTCACATCTCCATTCTATGACTTCACACATCAACATTTATGACGTCACACACCTCCATTCTGTGACTTCACACACCTCCATTCTGACATCACACACCTACATTCTATGACTTCACACACTTCCATTCTATGACTTCACACACCTCCATTCTGTGACTTCACTCACCTCCATTGTGAGTTCACACACCTCCATTCTGTGACTTCACACACCTTGATTCTCTGACTTCACACACCTCCATTCTACGATTTCACACACCTCCATTCTGTGACTTCACACACCTCCATTCTGAGTTCACACCCCTCCATTCTGTGACTTCACACACCTCCAATATATGACTTCACACACCTCCATTTTGTGACTTTGCACACCTCCATTCTATGACTTCACACATCTCCATTGTATGACTTCACACACGTACATTGTGAATTCACACACACCTCCATTCTGTGACTTCACACACCTCCAATATATGACTTCACACACCTCCATTTTGTGACTTCACAGACCTCCATTCTATGACTTCACACACTTCCATTCTCTGACTACACACACCTCCATTCTGAATTCACACATCTCCATTCAGACTTCACACACCTCAATTCTGTGACTTAACACACATCCATTCTATGAATTCACATACCTCATTTCTGAGGTGACTAACCTCCATTCTGTGACTTCACATACCTCCAATCTGACTTCACACACCTCCATGCTATGACTTCACACACCTCCATTCTGTGACTTCAAAAACCACCATTCTATGACTTCACACATCTCCATTGTGACTTCACACACCTCCATTCTATGAGTTCACACAGCTCCATTCTGACTTCACACACCTCCATTCTATGACTTCGTACACCTCTATTCTGACTTCACACCCCTCCATTCTGTGACTTCACATACCTCCATTCTCTGACTTCACACCCCTCCATTCTGTGACTTCACATACCTCCATTCTTTGACTTCACTCCCCTTCATTCTGTGCCTTCACACACCTCCACTCTGTGACTTTACATACCTCCATTCTGTGACTTCACACACCTCCCTTCTGTTACTTCACACACCTCCATTCTATGACTTCACACACCTCCATTCTAAGTCTTCACACATCTCCATTCTGACTTCACACACCTCCATTCTGACTTCACACACCTCCATTCTGTGACTTCACACACCTACTTCTATGACTTCACACACTTCCATTGTTTGACATCATACACCTCCATTTTTTGACTTCACACACCTCCGTTCCATGAATTCACACACCTCCATTCTATGAGTTCACAAACCTCCATTCTATGAGTTCACACACCTTCATTCTTACTTCAGCAACATGCATTCTATGACTTCAGACACCTCCATTCTGTGACTTCACACACCTCCATTCTGGGTTCACACACCTCCAATCTGTGACTTCACACACCTCGATTCTGACTTCACACACCTCCATTCTATGACTTCACACACTTCCATTCTATGACTTCACACACCTCCATTTTGTGACTTCACACACCTCCACTCTGAGTTCACACACCTCCATTCTGTGTCTTCACACACCTCCATTCTGTGACTTCACACACCTACTTCTATGACTTCACACACCTCCATTCTGTGACTTCACACACCTCAAATCCGAGTTCACACACCTCCATACTGTGACTTCACAAACCTCTATTCTGTGACTTCACACACCTCCATTCTATGACATCACACACCTCCATTCTGTGACTTCACACACCTCCATTTTATGACTTCACACACCTCCAATCTATGACTTCAGAAACCTACATTGTTACTTCACACACCTCCATTCTATGAGTTCACACACCTGCATTGTGACTACACGTACCTCCATTATCTGACTTCACACACCTCCATTCTGACTTCACACACCTCCATTCTGACTTCACACACCTCAATTCTGTGATTTCACACACCTCCATTCTATGATTTCACACACCTCCATTCTATGACTTCACAGACCTCCATTCTATGACTTTACACACCTCCTTTCTGAGTTCAGACACATCCATTCTGTGACTTCATACACCTCCATTCTATGAGTTCACACACCTCCATTCTGACTTCACACACTTCAATTCTTTGACTTCACACAGCTCCATTCTCACTTCACACTCCTCCATTCTATGACTTCGCACACCTCTGTTCTGACTTCACACATCTGCATTCTGTGACTTCACACACATCCATTCCATGACTTCACAAACCTCCATTCTGTGACTTCACACACCTCCACTCTGTGACCTTACACACCTCCATTCTGTGACTTCACACACCTCCATTCTGTGATTTCACACACAATCCATTCTATGACTTCACAAACCTCCCATCTGTGACTTCACACTCCTCCATTCTATGAGTTCACACATCTCTTTTCTGTGACTTCACACACCTCCATTCTATGACTTCACACACCTCCATTCTATGACTTCACACACCTCCATTCTGACTTCACATACTTCCATTTTGACTTCAAACACCTCACCTCTGTGACTTCACACACCTCCATTCTATGATTTCACACACCTCCATTCTATCACTTCACACACCTCCATTCTATGACTTCACACACCTCCATTCTCTGACTTCAAAATGCAACATTCTATGACTTCAAACACCTCCATTCTATGACTTCACACACCTCCATTCTGAGACATCCCACACCTCCATTCTGTGACTTTACACACCTCCACTCTGTGACTACATACACTTCCATTCTGTGATTTCACACACCTCCATTCTTTGACTTCACACACCTCCATTCTATGAATTCACACACCTCCATTATGACATCACGCAACTCTATTCTGTGACTTCACACTCCTGCCTTCTGTGACTTCACACACCTCCATTCTATGACTTCACACCTCCATTATATGGCTTCACACCTCCATTCTATGACTTCACACACCAACATTTATGACGTCACACACCTCCATTCTGTGACTTCACACACCTCCATTCTGACATCACACACCAACATTCTATGACTTCACGCACTTCGATTCCACGACTTCACACACCTCCATTCTGTGACTTCACTCACCTCCATTGTGAGTTAACACACATCCATTCTGTGACTTCACACACCTCCATTCATTGACTTCACACACCTTGATTCTCTGACTTCACATACCTCCATTCTACGATTTCACACACCTCCATTCTGTGACTTCACACATCTCCATTCTATGATTTCACACACCTCCATTCTGTGACTTCACACACCTCCATTCTGAGTTCACACACCTCCATTCTGTGACTTCACAATCCTCCATTATATGACTTCACACACCTCCATTTTGTGACTTCACACACCTCCATTCTATGACTTCACACACCTCCATTCTGAATTCACACACCTCCATTCTGACTTCACACACCTCAATTCTGTGACTTCACACACCTCCATTCTATGACTTCACATACCTCATTTCTGAGTTGACACACCTCCATTCTGTGACTTCACATACCTCCAATCTGACTTCACACACCTCCATTCTAGGACTTCACACACCTCCATTCTGTGACTTCAAAAACCACCATTCTATGACTTCGCACATCTCCATTGTGACTTCACACACCTCCATTCTATGAGTTCACACAGCTCCATTCTGACTTCACACACCTCCATTCTATGACTTCGCAAACCTCTATTCTGACTTCACACCCCTCCATTCTGTGACTTCACATACCTCCATTCTTTGACTTCACACCCCTCCATTCTGTGCCTTCACACCCCTTAAATCTGAGTTCACACACCTCCATACTGTGACTTCAAACACCTCCATTCTGTGACTTCACACAGCTCCATTCTATGACTTCTAACACCTCCATTCTATGACTTCACACACCTCCATTTTATGCCTTCACACACCACTATTCTGTGACTTCACATACCTCCATTCTTTGACTTCACACCCCTCCATTCTGTGCCTACACACCCCTTAAATCTGACTTCACACACCTCCATACTGTGACTTCACACACCTCCATTCTATGACATCACACGCCTCCATTCTGTGACTTCACACACCGCCATTCTATGACTTCACACACCTCCATTCTATGACTTCAGAAACCTACATAGTTACTTTACACACCTCTATTCTGTGACTTCACACACCTCCATTGTTTGCCTTCACACACCTCCATTTTGACTACACACACCTCCATTCTATGTCTTCACACACCTTCATTCTTACTGCAGAAATCTCCATTCTATGACTTCACAAACCTCCCTTCTGTGAATTCACACACCTCCATTCTGAGTTCACACACCTTCATTCTGTGACTTCACACACATCCATTCTGTTACTTCACACACCTCCATTCTATGATTTCACACACCTCCATTCTATGACTTCACACACCTCCATTCTGCCTTCACAGACTTCCATTTGACTTCAAAAACCTCATTTCTGTGACTTCACACACCTCCATTCTATGATTTCACACACCTCCATTCTATGACTTCAAACACCTCCATTCTATGACTTCAAACACCTCCTTTCTGAGTTGACACACCTCCATTCTGTTACTTCACACTCCTCCAATCTGACTTCACACACCTCCATTCTATGACTTCACACACCTGCATTCTGTGACTTCAAAAACCAACATTGTATGACTTCAAACACCTCCATTCTATGACTTCACACACCTCCATTCTATGACTTCACACACCTCCATTCTATCACTTCACACACCTACACTGTGACTTCACACACCTACGTTCTATCAGTTCACACACCTGCATTGTGACTTCACAAACCTCCATTCTCTGACTTCACACACCTCCATTCTATGACTTCACACACCTCCATTCTGACTTCACACACTTCCATTTTGACTTCAAAGACCTCATATCTGTGACTTCACACACCTCCATTCTATGATTTCACACACCTCCATTCTATGACTTCACACACCTCCATTCTATGACTTCACACACCTCCTTTCTGGGTTGACACACTTCCATTCTGTGACTTCACACACCTCCAATCTGACCTCACACACCTCCATTCTATGACTTCACACACCTCCATTCTATGACTTCAAACACCTCCATTCTTTGACATCACACACCTCCATGCTATGACTTCACACACCTCCATTCTATCACTTCACACACCTACACTGTGACTTCACACACCTACGTTCTATCAGTTCACACACCTGCATTGTGACTTCACAAACCTCCATTCTCTGACTTCACACACCTCCATTCTATGACTTCACACACCTCCATTCTGACTTCACACACTTCCAATTTGACTTCAAAGACCTCATTTCTGTGACTTCACACACCTCCATTCTATGATTTCACACACCTCCATTCTATGACTTCACACACCTCCATTCTATGACTTCACACACCTCCTTTCTGAGTTGACACACTTCCATTCTGTGACTTCACACACCTCCAATCTGACCTCACACACCTCCATTCTATGACTTCACACACCTCCATTCTATGACTTCAAACACCTCCATTCTTTGACATCACACACGTCCATTCTATGACTTCACACTCCTCCATTCTGTGCCTTCACACCCCTTAAATCTGAGTTCACACACCTCCATACTGTGACTTCACACACCTCCATTCTATGACATCACACGCCTCCATTCTGTGACTTCACACACTGCCATTCTATGACTTCACACACCTCCATTCTATGACTTCAGAAACCTACATAGTTACTTTACACACCTCCATTCTGTGACTTCACACACCTCCATTGTTTGCCTTCACACACCTCCATTTTGACTACACACACCTCCATTCTATGTCTTCACACACCTTCATTCTTACTGCAGAAATCTCCATTCTATGACTTCACAAACCTCCCTTCTGTGAATTCACATACCTCCATTCTGAGTTCAAACACCTTCATTCTGTGACTTCACACACCTCCATTCTGTTACTTCACACACCTCCATTCTATGATTTCACACACCTCCATTCTATGACTTCACACACCTCCATTCTGCCTTCACAGACTTCCATTTGACTTCAAAAACCTCATTTCTGTGACTTCACACACCTCCATTCTATGATTTCACACACCTCCATTCTATGACTTCAAACACCTCCATTCTATGACTTCAAACACCTCCTTTCCGAGTTGACACACCTCCATTATGTTACTTCACACCCCTCCAATCTGACTTCACACACCTCCATTCTATGACTTCACACACCTGCATTCTGTGACTTCAAAAACCAACATTGTATGACTTCAAACACCTCCATTCTATGACTTCACACACCTCCATTCTATGACTTCACACACCTCCATTCTATCACTTCACACACCTACACTGTGACTTCACACACCTACGTTCTATCAGTTCACACACCTGCATTGTGACTTCACAAACCTCCATTCTCTGACTTCACACACCTCCATTCTATGACTTCACACACCTCCATTCTGACTTCACACACGTCCATTTTGACTTCAAAGACCTCATTTCTGTGACTTCACACACCTCCATTCTATGATTTCACACACCTCCATTCTATGACTTCACACACCTCCATTCTATGACTTCACACACCTCCTTTCTGAGTTGACACACTTCCATTCTGTGACTTCACACACCTCCAATCTGACCTCACACACCTCCATTCTATGACTTCACACACCTCCATTCTATGACTTCAAACACCTCCATTCTTTGACATCACACACGTCCATTCTATGACTTCACACTCCTCCATTCTATGAGTTCACACACCTCCTTTCTGTGACTTCACACACCTCCATTCTATGACTTCACACACCTCCATTCTATGACTTCACAAACCTCCATTCTGACTTCACATACTTCCATTTTGACTTCAAACACCTCATTTCTGTGACTTCACACACCACCATTCTATGATTTCACACACCTCCATTCTATGACTTCACACACCTACTTTCTGAGTTGACACACTTCCATTCTGTGACTTCACACACTTCCAATCTGACCTCACACACCTCCATTCTTTGACTTCACACACCTCCATTCTATGACTTCACACACCTCCATTCTATGACTTCACACACTTCTATTCTGTGACTAGACACACCTCCATTCTATGACTTCACACACCTCCATTCTATGACTTCACACATCTGCATTCTGACTTCACACACCTCCATTCTATGACTTCACACCTCCATTCTCTGACTTCACACATCTCCATTCTGACTTCACACACCTCCAATCTATGACTTCACACATCTCCCTACTATGACTTCACACACCTCCATTCTGTAACTTCACAGACTTCCAATGTTTGACTTCACCAACCTCCATTCCATGACTTCATACAAATCCATTCTATGACTTCACACAACTCCTTTCTTTGACTTCACAAAATTCCATTTTGATTTCACACACCTCCTCTCTGTGACTTCACTCACCTCCATTTGTGACTTCACACATCACAATTTTGACTTCACACACCTCCATTCTGTGACTTCACACACCTCCATTCTGAGTTAACACACCTCCATTTGTGACTTCACACACCTCCATTCTGACTTCACACACCTCCATTCTATGACTTCACACACTTCCATTCTTTGACTTCACACACCTCCATTCTGTGACTTCACACACCTCCACTCTGAGTTAACACATCTCCATTCTGTGTCTTCACACACCTCCATTCTGTGACTTCACACACCTCGTTATATGACTTCACACACCTCCATTCTGTGACCTCACACACCTCAAATCTGAGTTCACACCCCTCCATATTGTGACTTCACACACCTCCATTCTGTGACTTCACACACCCCCATTCTATGACTTCACACACCTCCATTCTATGACTTCACACACCCCCATTCTATGCCTTTACACACCTCCATTCTGTGACTTCACACACCTCCATTCTATGACTTCACACACCTCCATTCTATGACTTCAGAAACCTACATTGTGACTTCACACACCTCCATTCTATGAGTTCACACACCTGCATTGTGACTTCACACACCTCCATTCTCTGACTTCACACACCTCCATTCTGACTTCACACACCTCCATTCTGACTTCACACACCTCAATTCTGTGACTTCACACACCTCCATTCTATGATTTCACACACCTCCATTCTATGACTTCACACACCTCCATTCTATGACTTCACACACCTCCTTTCTGAGTTGACACACTTCCATTCTGTGACTTCACACACCTCCAATCTGACCTCACACATCTCCATTCTATGACTTCACACACCTCCATTCTATGACTTCACACACCTCCATTCTTTGACTTCACACACCTCCATTCTATGAATTCACACACCTCCATTCTTTGACTACACACACCTCCATTCTGTGACTTCCCACAACTCCATTCTGAGAATTCACACACCTCCACTCTGTGACTTTACACAGCTCCACTCTGTGACTACACACACCTCCATTTTGTGATTTCACACACCTCTATTTATGACTTCACACACCTCCATTCTTTGACTTCACACATCTCCATTCTATGAATTCACACACCACCATTGTGACTTCACACAACTGTATTCTGTGACTTCACACACCTGCCTTCTGTGACTTCACACACCTCCATTCTATGACTTCACACACTTCTATTCTGTGACTAGACACACCTCCATTCTATGACTTCACACACCTCCATTCTATGACTTCACACATCTGCATTCTGACTTCACACACCTCCATTCTATGACTTCACACCTCCATTCTCTGACTTCACACATCTCCATTCTGACTTCACACACCTCCAATCTATGACTTCACACATCTCCCTACTATGACTTCACACACCTCCATTCTGTAACTTCACAGACTTCCAATGTTTGACTTCACCAACCTCCATTCCATGACTTCATACAAATCCATTCTATGACTTCACACAACTCCTTTCTTTGACTTCACAAAATTCCATTTTGATTTCACACACCTCCTCTCTGTGACTTCACTCACCTCCATTTGTGACTTCACACATCACAATTTTGACTTCACACACCTCCATTCTGTGACTTCACACACCTCCATTCTGAGTTAACACACCTCCATTTGTGACTTCACACACCTCCATTCTGACTTCACACACCTCCATTCTATGACTTCACACACTTCCATTCTTTGACTTCACACACCTCCATTCTGTGACTTCACACACCTCCACTCTGAGTTAACACATCTCCATTCTGTGTCTTCACACACCTCCATTCTGTGACTTCACACACCTCGTTATATGACTTCACACACCTCCATTCTGTGACCTCACACACCTCAAATCTGAGTTCACACCCCTCCATATTGTGACTTCACACACCTCCATTCTGTGACTTCACACACCCCCATTCTATGACTTCACACACCTCCATTCTATGACTTCACACACCCCCATTCTATGCCTTTACACACCTCCATTCTGTGACTTCACACACCTCCATTCTATGACTTCACACACCTCCATTCTATGACTTCAGAAACCTACATTGTGACTTCACACACCTCCATTCTATGAGTTCACACACCTGCATTGTGACTTCACACACCTCCATTCTCTGACTTCACACACCTCCATTCTGACTTCACACACCTCCATTCTGACTTCACACACCTCAATTCTGTGACTTCACACACCTCCATTCTATGATTTCACACACCTCCATTCTATGACTTCACACACCTCCATTCTATGACTTCACACACCTCCTTTCTGAGTTGACACACTTCCATTCTGTGACTTCACACACCTCCAATCTGACCTCACACATCTCCATTCTATGACTTCACACACCTCCATTCTATGACTTCACACACCTCCATTCTTTGACTTCACACACCTCCATTCTATGAATTCACACACCTCCATTCTTTGACTACACACACCTCCATTCTGTGACTTCCCACAACTCCATTCTGAGAATTCACACACCTCCACTCTGTGACTTTACACAGCTCCACTCTGTGACTACACACACCTCCATTTTGTGATTTCACACACCTCTATTTATGACTTCACACACCTCCATTCTTTGACTTCACACATCTCCATTCTATGAATTCACACACCACCATTGTGACTTCACACAACTGTATTCTGTGACTTCACACACCTGCCTTCTGTGACTTCACACACCTCCATTCTATGACTTCACACCTCCATTCTATGACTTCACATCTCCATTCTATGACTTCACACATCAACATTTATGACGTCACACACCTCCATTCTGTGACTTCACACACCTCCATTCTGACATCTCACACCTACATTCTATGACTTCACACACCTCCATTCTTTGACTTCACACATCTCCATTCTATGAATTCACACACCTCCATTGTGACTTCACACAACTCTATTCTGTGACTTCACACACCTGCCATCTGTGACTTCACACACCTTGATTCTCTGACTTCACACACCTCCATTCTACGACTTCACACACCTCCATTCTGTGACTTCACACATCTCCATTCTATGATTTCACACACCTCCATTCTGTGACTTCACACACCTCCATTCTGAGTTCACACCCCTCCATTCTGTGACTTCACACACCTCCAATATATGACTTCACACACCTCCATTTTGTGACTTTGCACACCTCCATTCTATGACTTCACACACCTCCATTCTATGACTTCACACACGTACATTGTGAATTCACAAACACCTCCATTCTGTGACTTCACACACCTCCAATATATGACTTCACACACCTCCATTTTGTGACTTCACAGACCTCCATTCTATGACTTCACACACTTCCATTCTATGACTTCACACACCTCCATTCTTTGATTCACACACCTCCATTCTATGAATTCACACACCTCCATTCTTTGACTACACACACCTCCATTCTGTGACTTCCCACACCTCCATTCTGAGAATTCACACACCTCCACTCTGTGACTTTACACAGCTCCACTCTGTGACTACACACACCTCCATTTTGTGATTTCACACACCTCCATTTATGACTTCACACACCTCCATTCTTTGACTTCACACATCTCCATTCTATGAATTCACACACCTCCATTGTGACTTCACACAACTCTATTCTGTGACTTCACACACCTGCCTTCTGTGACTTCACACACCTCCATTCTATGACTTCACACCTCCATTCTATGACTTCACATCTCCATTCTATGACTTCACACATCAACATTTATGACGTCACACACCTCCATTCTGTGACTTCACAGACTTCCAATGTTTGACTTCACCAACCTCCATTCCATGACTTCATACATATCCATTCTATGACTTCACACAACACCTTTCTTTGACTTCACAAAATTCCATTTTGATTTCACACACCTCCACTCTGTGACTTCACACACCTCCATTTGTGACTTTACACATCACAATTTTGACTTCACACACCTCTATTCTGTGACTTCACACACCTCCATTCTGAGTTAACACACCTCCATTTGTGACTTCACACACCTCCATTCTGACATCACACACCTCCATTCTATGACTTCACACACTTCCATTCTTTGACTTCACACACCTCCATTCTGTGACTTCACACACCTCCACTCTGAGTCAACACACCTCCATTCTGTGACTTCACACACCTCGTTATATGACTTCACACACCTCCATTCTGTGACCTCACACACCTCAAATCTGAGTTCACACCCCTCCATAGTGTGACTTCACACACCTCCATTCTGTGACTTCACACACCCCCATTCTATGACTTCACACACCTCCATTCTATGACTTCACACACCCCCATTCTATGCCTTTACACACCTCCATTCTGTGACTTCACACACCTCCATTCTATGACTTCACACACCTCCATTCTATGACTTCAGAAACCTACATTGTGACTTCACACACCTCCATTCTATGAGTTCACACACCTGCATTGTGACTTCACACACCTCCATTCTCTGACTTCACACACCTCCATTCTGACTTCACACACCTCCATTCTGACTTCACACACCTCAATTCTGTGACTTCACACACCTCCATTCTATGATTTCACACACCTCCATTCTATGACTTCACACACCTCCATTCTATGACTTCACACACCTCCTTTCTGAGTTGACACACTTCCATTCTGTGACTTCACACACCTCCAATCTGACCTCACACATCTCCATTCTATGACTTCACACACCTCCATTCTATGACTTCACACACCTCCATTCTTTGACTTCACACACCTCCATTCTATGAATTCACACACCTCCATTCTTTGACTACACACACCTCCATTCTGTGACTTCCCACAACTCCATTCTGAGAATTCACACACCTCCACTCTGTGACTTTACACAGCTCCACTCTGTGACTACACACACCTCCATTTTGTGATTTCACACACCTCTATTTATGACTTCACACACCTCCATTCTTTGACTTCACACATCTCCATTCTATGAATTCACACACCACCATTGTGACTTCACACAACTGTATTCTGTGACTTCACACACCTGCCTTCTGTGACTTCACACACCTCCATTCTATGACTTCACACCTCCATTCTATGACTTCACATCTCCATTCTATGACTTCACACATCAACATTTATGACGTCACACACCTCCATTCTGTGACTTCACACACCTCCATTCTGACATCTCACACCTACATTCTATGACTTCACACACCTCCATTCTTTGACTTCACACATCTCCATTCTATGAATTCACACACCTCCATTGTGACTTCACACAACTCTATTCTGTGACTTCACACACCTGCCATCTGTGACTTCACACACCTTGATTCTCTGACTTCACACACCTCCATTCTACGACTTCACACACCTCCATTCTGTGACTTCACACATCTCCATTCTATGATTTCACACACCTCCATTCTGTGACTTCACACACCTCCATTCTGAGTTCACACCCCTCCATTCTGTGACTTCACACACCTCCAATATATGACTTCACACACCTCCATTTTGTGACTTTGCACACCTCCATTCTATGACTTCACACACCTCCATTCTATGACTTCACACACGTACATTGTGAATTCACAAACACCTCCATTCTGTGACTTCACACACCTCCAATATATGACTTCACACACCTCCATTTTGTGACTTCACAGACCTCCATTCTATGACTTCACACACTTCCATTCTATGACTTCACACACCTCCATTCTTTGACTTCACACACCTCCATTCTATGAATTCACACACCTCCATTCTTTGACTACACACACCTCCATTCTGTGACTTCCCACACCTCCATTCTGAGAATTCACACACCTCCACTCTGTGACTTTACACAGCTCCACTCTGTGACTACACACACCTCCATTTTGTGATTTCACACACCTCCATTTATGACTTCACACACCTCCATTCTTTGACTTCACACATCTCCATTCTATGAATTCACACACCTCCATTGTGACTTCACACAACTCTATTCTGTAACTTCACACACCTGCCTTCTGTGACTTCACACACCTCCATTCTATGACTTCACACCTCCATTCTATGACTTCACATCTCCATTCTATGACTTCACACATCAACATTTATGACGTCACACACCTCCATTCTGTGACTTCACAGACTTCCAATGTTTGACTTCACCAACCTCCATTCCATGACTTCATACATATCCATTCTATGACTTCACACAACACCTTTCTTTGACTTCACAAAATTCCATTTTGATTTCACACACCTCCACTCTGTGACTTCACACACCTCCATTTGTGACTTTACACATCACAATTTTGACTTCACACACCTCTATTCTGTGACTTCACACACCTCCATTCTGAGTTAACACACCTCCATTTGTGACTTCACACACCTCCATTCTGACTTCACACACCTCCATTCTATGACTTCACACACTTCCATTCTTTGACTTCACACACCTCCATTCTGTGACTTCACACACCTCCACTCTGAGTCAACACATCTCCATTCTGTGTCTTCACACACCTCCATTCTGTGACTTCACACACCTCGTTATATGACTTCACACACCTCCATTCTGTGACCTCACACACCTCAAATCTGAGTTCACACCCCTCCATATTGTGACTTCACACACCTCCATTCTGTGACTTCACACACCCCCATTCTATGACTTCACACACCTCCATTCTATGACTTCACACACCCCCATTCTATGCCTTTACACACCTCCATTTTGTGACTTCACACACCTCCATTCTATGACATCACACACCTCCATTCTGTGACTTCACACACCTCCATTCTATGACTTCACACACATCCATTCTATGACTTCAGAAACCTACATTGTGACTTCACACACCTCCATTCTATGAGTTCACACACCTGCATTGTGACTTCACACACCTCCATTCTCTGACTTCACACACCTCCATTCTGACTTCACACACCTCCATTCTGACTTCACACACCTCAATTCTGTGACTTCACACACCTCCATTCTATGATTTCACACACCTCCATTCTATGACTTCACAGACCTCCATTCTATGACTTCACACACCTCCTTTCTGAGTTCACACACATCCATTCTGTGACTTCACACACCTCCTTTGTGACTTCATACACCTCCATTCTATGAGTACACACACCTCCATTCTGACTTCACACACTTCCATTCCATGACTTCACACAGCTCTATTCTGACTTCACACAACTGCATTCTGTGACTTCACAACTCCATTCTATGACTTCACACACCTCCATTCTGTTACTTCACACACCTCCACTCTGTGACTTCACACACCTCCATTCTGTGATTTCACACACAATCCATTCTATGACTTCACAAACCTCCATTCTTTGATTTCACACACCTCTATTCTGTGACTTCACACACCTGCATTGTGACTTCATACAACTCCATCTGTGAATTCACACACCTCCTTTCTGTGACTTCACACACCTACATACTATGACTTCCACACACCTTCAATCTATAACTTCACAACCTCCATTCTATGACTTCACAAACTTCCAATCTATGACTTCTGAAACCTCCATTCTATGACTTCACAAACCTGCAATCTGACTTCACACACCTCCATTCTCTGACTTCACACACCTCCATTCTATGACTTCACACACCTCCATTCTGTACCTTCACACGATTCCAATGTTTGACTTCACAAACCTCCATTCCTTGACTTCATACACCTCCATTCTGTGACTTCATAATCCATTCTTTGAACTCACACACCTCCATTTTGACTTCACACACCTCCATTCTGTGACTTCACACACCTGCATTTTTGACTTCACACACCACAATTTTGACTTCACACACGTCCATTCTTTGACTTCACACACCTCCATTTTGACTTCAAACACTTCCATTCTGTGACTTCACACACCTCCATTCTGTGACTTCACATACCTACATTGTTTGACTTCAAACACCTCCATTTTGTCTTCACACACCTCCATTCTATGACTTCACACACCTTCATTCTTACTTCAGAAACATCCATTCTATGACTTCACATTCCTCCCTTCTGTGAATTCACACACCTCCATTCTGGGTTCACACACCTCCATTCTGTGACTTCACACACCTCCATTCTATGACTTCACACACCTCCATTCTGACTTCACACACTTCCATTTTGACTTCAAAGACCTAATTTCTGTGACTTCACACACCTCCATTATATGATTTCACACACCTCCATTCTATGACTTCACACACCTCCATTCTATGACTTCACACACCTCCTTTCTGAGTTGACACACTTCCATTCTGTGACTTCACACACCTGCAATCTGACCTCACACACCTCCATTCTATGACTTCACACACCTCCATTATATGACTTCACACACCTCCATTCTCTGACTTCACACACCTCCATTCTATGAATTCACACACCTCCATTCTTTGACTTCACACACCTCCATTCTGTGACTTCCCACACCTTCATTCTGCAATTCACACACCTCCACCATGTGACTTTACACAGCTCCACTCTGTGACTACACACACCTCCATTTTGTGATTTCACACACCTCCATTGTATGACTTCACACACCTCCATTCTTTGACTTCACACATCTCCATTCTATGAATTCACACACCTCCATTGTGACTTCACACAACTCTATTCTGTGACTTCACACACCTGCCTTCTGTGACTTCACACACCTCCATTCTATGACTTCACACCTCCATTCTATGACTTCACATCTCCATTCTATGACTTCACACATCAACATTTATGACGTCACACACCTCCATTCTGTGACTTCACACACCTCCATTCTGACATCACACACCTACATTCTATGACTTCACACACTTCCATTCTATGACTTCACACACCTCCATTCTGTGACTTCACTCACCTCCATTGTGAGTTCACACACCTCCATTCTGTGACTTCACACACCTTGATTCTCTGACTTCACACACCTCCATTCTGTGACTTCACACATCTCCATTCTATGATTTCACACACCTCCATTCTGTGACTTCACACAATTCCATTCTGAGTTCACACCCCTCCATTCTGTGACTTCACACACCTCCAATATATGACTTCACACACCTCCATTTTGTGACTTTGCACACCTCCATTCTATGACTTCACACACCTCCATTCTATGACTTCACACGCGTACATTGTGAACTCACACACACCTCCATTCTGTGACTTCACACACCTCCAATATATGACTTCACACACCTCCATTTTGTGACTTCACAGACCTCCATTCTATGACTTCACACACTTCCATTCTCTGACTTCACACACCTCCATTCTGAATTCACACATCTCCATTCAGACTTCACACACCTCAATTCTGTGACTTCACACACATCCATTCTATGAATTCACATACCTCATTTCTGAGTTGACTAACCTCCATTCTGTGACTTCACATACCTCCAATCTGACTTCACACACGTCCATGCTATGACTTCACACACCTCCATTCTGTGACTTCAAAAACCACCATTCTATGACTTCACACATCTCCATTGTGACTTCACACACCTCCATTCTATGAGTTCACACAGCTCCATTCTGACTTCACACCCCTCCATTCTGTGACTTCACATACCTCCACTCTCTGACTTCACACCCCTCCATTCTGTGACTTCACATACCTCCATTCTTTGACTTCACTCCCCTCCATTCTGTGCCTTCACACACCTCAACTCTGTGACTTAACATACCTCCATTCTGTGACTTCACACACCTCCCTTCTGTTACTTCACACACCTCTATTCTATGACTTCACACACCTCCATTCTAAGTCTTCACACATCTCCATTCTGACTTCACACACCTCCATTCTGACTTCACACACCTCCATTCTGACTTCACACACCTCAATCTGTGAGTTTACACACCTCCATTCTGTGACTTCACACACCTCCATCCTATGACTTCACACACCTCCATTCTAAGTCTTCACACACCTCCATTCTATGACTTCACACACTTCCATTGTTTGACATCATACACCTCCATTTTTTGACTTCACACACCTCCGTTCCATGAATTCACACACCTCCATTCTATGAGTTCACAAACCTCCATTCTATGAGTTCACACACCTTCATTCTTTCTTCAGCAACATGCATTCTATGACTTCAGACACCTCCATTCTATGACTTCACACACTTTCATTCTTACTTCAGCAACATCCATTCTATGACTTCACAAACCACCATTCTATGACTCCACAAACCTCCATTCTGTGACTTCACACACCTCCATTCTGGGTTCGCACACCTCCAATCTGTGACTTCACACACCTCGATTCTGATTTCACACACCTCCATTCTATGTCTTCACACACTTCCATTCTATGACTTCACACACCTCCATTCTGTGACTTCACACACCTCCACTCTGAGTTCACACACCTCCATTCTGTGTCTTCACACACATCCATTCTGTGACTTCACACACCTACTTCTATGACTTCACACACCTCCATTCTGTGACTTCACACACCTCAAATCTGAGTTCACACACCTCCATACTGTGACTTCACAAACCTCTATTCTGTGACTTCACACACCTCCATTCTATGACTTCACACACCTCCATTCTATGCCTTCACACACCTCCATTCTGTGACTTCACACACCTCCATTCTATGACATCACACACCTCCATTCTGTGACTTCACACACCTCCATTTTATGACTTCACACACCTCCAGTCTATGACTTCAGAAACCTACATTGTTACTTCACACACCTCCATTCTATGAGTTCACACACCTGCATTGTGACAACACGTACCTCCATTATCTGACTTCACACACCTCCATTCTGACTTCACACACCTCCATTCTGACTTCACACACCTCAATTCTGTGATTTCACACACCTTCATTCTATGATTTCACACACCTCCATTCTATGACTTCACAAACCTCCATTCTATGACTTTACACACCTCCTTTCTGAGTTCACACACATCCATTCTGTGACTTCATACACCTCCATTCTATGAGTTCACACACCTCCATTCTGACTTCACACACTTCAATTCTTTGACTTCACACAGCTCCATTCTCACTTCACACTCCTCCATTCTATGACTTCGCACACCTCTGTTCTGACTTCACACAACTGCATTCTGTGACTTCACACACCTCCATTCCATGACTTCACAAACCTCCATTCTGTGACTTCACACACCTCCACTCTGTGACCTTACACACCTCCATTCTGTGACTTCACACACCTCCATTCTGTGATTTCACACACAATCCGTTCTATGACTTCACAAACCTCCCATCTGTGACTTCACACACCTCCATTCTATGACTTCACACTCCTCCATTCTATGAGTTCACACATCTCTTTTCTGTGACTTCACACACCTCCATTTTATGACTTCACACACCTCCATTCTATGACTTCACACACCTCCATTCTGACTTCACATACTTCCATTTTGACTTCAAACACCTCATTTCTGTGACTTCCACACCTCCATTCTATGATTTCACACACCTCCATTCTATCACTTCACACACCTCCATTCTATGACTTCACACACCTCCATTCTCTGACTTCAAAATGCAACATTCTATGACTTCAAACACCTCCATTCTATGACTTCACACACCTCCATTCTGAGACATCCCACACCTCCGTTCTGTGACTTTACACACCTCCACTCTGTGACTACATACACTTCCATTCTGTGATTTCACACACCTCCATTCTTTGACTTCACACACCTCCATTCTATGAATTCACACACCTCCATTATGACTTCACACAACTCTATTCTGTGACTTCACACACCTGCCTTCTGTGACTTCACACACCTCCATTCTATGACTTCACACCTCCATTATATGGCTTCACACTTCCATTCTATGACTTCACACACCAACATTTATGACGTCACACACCTCCATTCTGTGACTTCACACTCCTCCATTCTGACATCACACACCAACATTCTATGACTTCACGCACTTCGATTCTACGACTTCACACACCTCCATTCTGTGACTTCACTCACCTCCATTGTGAGTTAACACACATCCATTCTGTGACTTCACACACCTCCATTCATTGACTTCACACACCTTGATTCTCTGACTTCACATACCTCCATTCTACGATTTCACACACCTCCATTCTGTGACTTCACACATCTCCATTCTATGATTTCACACACCTCCATTCTGTGACTTCACACACCTCCATTCTGAGTTCACACACCTCCATTCTGTGACTTCACAATCCTCCATTATATGACTTCACACACCTCCATTTTGTGACTTCACACACCTCCATTCTATGACTTCACACACCTCCATTCTGAATTCACACACCTCCATTCTGACTTCACACACCTCAATTCTGTGACTTCACACACCTCCATTCTATGACTTCACATACCTCATTTCTGAGTTGACACACCTCCATTCTGTGACTTCACATACCTCCAATCTGACTTCACACACCTCCATTCTAGGACTTCACACACCTCCATTCTGTGACTTCAAAAACCACCATTCTATGACTTCGCACATCTCCATTGTGACTTCACACACCTCCATTCTATGAGTTCACACAGCTCCATTCTGACTTCACACACCTCCATTCTATGACTTCGCAAACCTCTATTCTGACTTCACACCCCTCCATTCTGTGACTTCACATACCTCCATTCTTTGACTTCACACCCCTCCATTCTGTGCCTTCACATCCCTTAAATCTGAGTTCACACACCTCCATAATGTGACTTCAAACACCTCCATTCTGTGACTTCACACAGCTCCATTCTATGACTTCAAACACCTCCATTCTATGACTTCACACACCTCCATTTTATGCCTTCACACACCTCTATTGTGTGACTTCACACACCTCCATTCTATGACATCAGACGCCTCCATTCTGTGACTTCACACACCTCCATTCTATGACTTCACACACCTCCATTCTATGACTTCAGAAACCTACATAGTTACTTTACACACCTCCATTCTGTGACTTCACACACCTCCATTGTTTGCCTTCACACACCTCCATTTTGACTACACACACCTCCATTCTATGTCTTCACACACCTTCATTCTTACTGCAGAAATCTCCATTCTATGACTTCACAAACCTCCCTTCTGTGAATTCACACACCTCCATTCTGAGTTCACACACCTTCATTCTGTGACTTCACACACCTCCATTCTGTTACTTCACACACCTCCATTCTATGACTTCACACACCTCCATTCTGACTTCACACACTACCATTTTGACTTCAAAGACCTCATTTCTGTGACTTCACACACCTCCATTCTATGATTTCACACACCTCCATTCTATGACTTCACACACCTCCATTCTATGACTTCACAAACCTCCTTTCTGAGTTGACACACTTCCATTCTGTGACTTCACACACCTCCAATCTGACCTCTCACACCTCCATTCTATGACTTCACACACCTCCATTCTATGACTTCAAACACCTCCATTCTTTGACATCACAAACCTCCATGCTATGACTTCACACACCTCCATTCTATCACTTCACACACCTACACTGTGACTTCACACACCTACGTTCTATCAGTTCACACACCTGCATTGTGACTTCACAAACCTCCATTCTCTGACTTCACACACCTCCATTCTATGACTTCACACACCTCCATTCTGACTTCACACACTACCATTTTGACTTCAAAGACCTCATTTCTGTGACTTCACACACCTCCATTCTATGATTTCACACACCTCCATTCTATGACTTCACACACCTCCATTCTATGACTTCACACACCTCCATTCTATGACTTCAAACACCTCCATTCTTTGACATCACACACGTCTATTCTATGACTTCACACTCCTCCATTCTATGAGTTCACACACCTCCTTTCTGTGACTTCACACACCTCCATTCGATGACTTCACACACCTCCATTCTATGACTTCACAAACCTCCATTCTGACTTCACATACTTCCATTTTGACTTCAAACACCTCATTTCTGTGACTTCACACACCTCCATTCCATGACTTCATACACATCCATTCTATGACTTCACACACCTCCTTTCTGAGTTGACACACTTCCATTCTGTGACTTCACACACCTCCAATCTGACCTCACACACCTCCATTCTATGACTTCACACACCTCCATTCTATGACTTCACACATCTCCATTCTATGACTTCACACACTTCTATTCTGTGACTAGACACACCTCCATTCTATGACTTCACACACCTCCATTCTATGACTTCACACATCTGCATTCTGACTTCACACACCTCCATTCTATGACTTCACACTTCCATTCTCTGACTTCACACATCTCCATTCTGACTTCACACACCTCCAATCTATGACTTCACACATCTCCCTACTATGACTTCACACACCTCCATTCTGTAACTTCACAGACTTCCAATGTTTGACTTCACCAACCTCCATTCCATGACTTCATACACATCCATTCTATGACTTCACACAACTCCTTTCTTTGACTTCACAAAACTCCATTTTGATTTCACACACCTCCTCTCTGTGACTTCACTCACCTCCATTTGTGACTTCACACATCACAATTTTGACTTCACACACCTCCATTCTCTGACTTCACACACCTCCATTCTGACTTCACACACTACCATTTTGACTTCAAAGACCTCATTTCTGTTACTTCACACACCTCCATTCTATGATTTCACACACCTCCATTCTATGACTTCACACACCTCCATTCTATGACTTCATACACCTCGTTTCTGAGTTGACACACTTCCATTCTGTGACTTCACACACCTCCAATCTGACCTCACACACCTGCATTCTATGACTTCACACACCTCCATTCTATGACTTCAAACACCTCCATTCTTTGACATCACACACCTCCATGCTATGACTTCACACACCTCCATTCTATCACTTCACACACCTACACTGTGACTTCACACACCTACGTTCTATCAGTTCACACACCTGCATTGTGACTTCACAAACCTCCATTCTCTGACTTCACACACCTCCATTCTATGACTTCACACACCTCCATTCTGACTTCACACACTTCCATTTTCACTTCAAAGACCTCATTTCTGTGACTTCACACACCTCCATTCTATGATTTCACACACCTCCATTCTATGACTTCACACACCTCCATTCTATGACTTCACACACCTCCTTTCTGTGTTGACACACTTCCATTCTGTGACTTCACACACCTCCAATCTGACTTCACACACCTCCATTCTATGACTTCCCACACCTCCATTCTATGACTTCAAACACCTCCATTCTTTGACATCATACACGTCCATTCTATGACTTCACACTCCTCCATTCTATGAGTTCACACACCTCCTTTCTGTGACTTCACACACCTCCATTCGATGACTTCACACACCTCCATTCTATGACTTCACAAACCTCCATTCTGACTTCACATACTTCCATTTTGACTTCAAACACCTCATTTCTGTGACTTCACACACCTCCATTCCATAACTTCATACACATCCATTCTATGACTTCACACACCTCCTTTCTGAGTTGACACACTTCCATTCTGTGACTTCACACACCTCCAATCTGACCTCACACACCTCCATTCTATGACTTCACACACCTCCATTCTATGACTTCACACACCTCCATTCTATGACTTCACACATCTGCATTCTGACTTCACACACCTCCATTCTATGACTTCACACCTCCATTCTCTGACTTCACACATCTCCCTTCTGACTTCACACACCTCCAATCTATGACTTCACACATCTCCCTACTATGACTTCACACACCTCCATTCTGTAACTTCACAGACTTCCAATGTTTGACTTCATCAACCTCCATTAAATGACTTCATACACATCCATTCTATGACTTCCCACAATTCCTTTCTTTGACTTCACAAAATTCCATTTTGATTTCACACACCTCCTCTCTGTGACTTCACACACCTCCATTTGTGACTTCACACATCACAATTTTGACTTCACACCCCTCCATTCTGTGACTTCACACACCTCCATTCTGAGTTAACACACCTCCATTTGTGACTTCACACACCTCCATTCTGACTTCACACACCTCCATTCTATGACTTCACACACTTCCATTATTTGACTTCACACACCTCCATTCTGTGACTTCACACACCTCCACTCTGAGTTAACACATCTCCATTCTGTGTCTTCACCCACCTCCATTCTGTGACTTCACACACCTTGTTATATGACTTCACACACCTCCATTGTGTGACCTCACACACCTCAAATCTGAGTTCACACCCCTCAATAGTGTGACTTCACACACCTCCATTCTGTGACTTCATACACCCCCATTCTATGACTTCACACACCTCCATTCTATGACTTCACACACCCCCATTCTATGCCTTTACACACCTCCATTCTGTGACTTCACACACCTCCATTCTGTGACTTCACACACCTCCATTCTATGCCTTCACACACCTCCATTCTATGACTTCAGAAACCTACATTGTGACTTCACACACCTCCATTCTATGAGTTCACACACCTGCATTGTGACTTCACACACCTCCATTCTGATTTCACACACCTCTATTTTGTGACTTAACACAACTCCATTCTATGACTTCACACACCTCCATTCTATAACTTCACACAGCTCCATTCTATGACTTCACACACCTCCATTCTATAACTTCACACACCTCCATTCTATGACTTCAAACACCTCCTTTCTGAGTTGACACACTTCCATTCTTTTACTTCACACACCTCCAATCTGACCTCACACACCACCATTCTATGACTTCACACACCTCCATTCTATGACTTCACACACCTCCATTCTATGACTTCACACACTTCTATTCTGTGACTAGACACACCTCCATTCTATGACTTCACACACCTCCATTCTATGACTTCACACATCTGCATTCTGACTTCACACACCTCCATTCTATGACTTCACACCTCCATTCTCTGACTTCACACATCTCCATTCTGACTTCACACACCTCCAATCTATGACTTCACACATCTCCCTACTATGACTTCACACACCTCCGTTCTGTAACTTCACAGACTTCCAATGTTTGACTTCACCAACCTCCATTCCATGACTTCATACACATCCATTCTATGACTTCACACAACTCCTTTCTTTGACTTCACAAAATTCCATTTTGATTTCACACACCTCCACTCTGTGACTTCACACACCTCCATTTGTGACTTCACACATCACAATTTGACTTCACACACCTCCATTCTGTGACTTCACACACCTCTATTCTGAGTTAACACACCTCCATTTGTGACTTCACACACCTCCATTCTATCACTTCACACACCTACATTGTGACTTCACACACCTACGTTCTATCAGTTCACACACCTGCATTGTGACTTCACAAACCTCCATTCTCTGACTTCACACACCTCCATTCTATGACTTCACACAATTCAATTCTGACTTCACACACTTCCATTTTGACTTCAAAGACCTCATTTCTGTGACTTCACACACCTCCATTCTATGATTTGACACACCTCCATTCTATGACTTCACACACCTCCATTCTATGATTTCACACACCTCCATTCTATGACTTCACACATCTCCATTCTATGACTTCACACACCTCCTTTCTGACTTGACACACTTCCATTCTGTGATTTCACACACCTCCAATCTGACCTCACACACCTCCATTCTATGACTTCACACACCTCCATTCTATGACTTCAAACACCTCCATTCTTTGACATCTCACACCTCCATTCTATGACTTCACACTCCTCCATTCTATGAGTTCACACACCTCCTTTCTGTGACTTCACACACCTCCATTCTATGACTTCACACACCTCCATTCTATGACTTCACACACCTCCATTCTATGACTTCACACACTTCTATTCTGTGACTAGACACACCTCCATTCTATGACTTCACACACCTCCATTCTATGACTTCACACATCTGCATTCTGACTTCACACACCTCCATTCTATGACTTCACACCTCCATTCTCTGACTTCACACATCTCCCTTCTGACTTCACACACCTGCAATCTATGACTTCACACATCTCCCTACTATGACTTCACACACCTCCATTCTGTAACTTCACAGACTTCCAATGTTTGACTTCATCAACCTCCATTCCATGACTTCATACACATCCATTCTATGACTTCACACAATTCCTTTCTTTGACTTCACAAAATTCCATTTTGATTTCACACACCTCCTCTCTGTGACTTCACACACCTCCATTTGTGACTTCACACATCACAATTTTGACTTCACACCCTTCCATTCTGTGACTTCACACACCTCCATTCTGAGTTAACACACCTCCATTTGTGACTTCACACACCTCCATTCTGACTTCACACACCTCCATTCTATGACTTCACACACTTCCATTCTTTGACTTCACACACCTCCATTCTGTGACTTCACACACCTCCACTCTGAGTTAACACATCTCCATTCTGTGTCTTCACCCACCTCCATTCTGTGACTTCACACACCTCGTTATATGACTTCACACACCTCCATTGTGTGACCTCACACACCTCAAATCTGAGTTCACACCCCTCAATAGTGTGACTTCACACACCTCCATTCTGTGACTTCATACACCCCCATTCTATGACTTCACACACCTCCATTCTATGACTTCACACACCCCCATTCTATGCCTTTACACACCTCCATTCTGTGACTTCACACACCTCCATTCTGTGACTTCACACACCTCCATTCTATGCCTTCACACACCTCCATTCTATGACTTCAGAAACCTACATTGTGACTTCACACACCTCCATTCTATGAGTTCACACACCTGCATTGTGACTTCACACACCTCCATTCTGATTTCACACACCTCTATTTTGTGACTTAACACAACTCCATTCTATGACTTCACACACCTCCATTCTATAACTTCTCACAGCTCCATTCTATGACTTCACACACCTCCATTCTATAACTTCACACACCTCCATTCTATGACTTCAAACACCTCCTTTCTGAGTTGACAAACTTCCATTCTTTTACTTCACACACCTCCAATCTGACCTCACACACCACCATTCTATGACTTCACACACCTCCATTCTATGACTTCACACACCTCCATTCTATGACTTCACACACTTCTATTCTGTGACTAGACACACCTCCATTCTCTGACTTCACACATCTCCATTCTGACTTCACACACCTCCAATCTATGACTTCACACATCTCCCTACTATGACTTCACACACCTCCGTTCTGTAACTTCACAGACTTCCAATGTTTGACTTCACCAACCTCCATTCCATGACTTCATACACATCCATTCTATGACTTCACACAACTCCTTTCTTTGACTTCACAAAATTCCATTTTGATTTCACACACCTCCACTCTGTGACTTCACACACCTCCATTTGTGACTTCACACATCACAATTTGACTTCACACACCTCCATTCTGTGACTTCACACACCTCTATTCTGAGTTAACACACCTCCATTTGTGACTTCACACACCTCCATTCTGACTTCACACACCTCCATTCTATGACTTCACACACTTCCATTCTTTGACTTCACACACCTACATTCTGTGACTTCACACACCTCCACTCTGAGTTAACACATCTCCATTCTGTGTCTTCACACACCTCCATTCTGTGACTTCACTCACCTCGTTATATGACTTCACACACCTCCATTCTGTGACCTCACACACCTCAAATCTGAGTTCACACCCCTCCATAGTGTGACTTCACACACCTCCATTCTGTGACTTCACACACCCCCATTCTATGACTTCACACACCTCCATTCTATGACTTCAAACACCTCCATTCTATGCCTTTACACACCTCCATTCTATGACTTCACACACCTCCATTCTATGACATCACACACCTCCATTCTGTGACTTCACACACCTCCATTCTATGACTTCACACACCTCCATTCTTTGATTTCACACACCTCCATTCTATGACTTCACACACCTGCATTGTGACTTCATACAACTCCATTCTGTGAATTCACACACCTCCTTTCTGTGACTTCACACACCTACATACTATGACTTCCACACACCTTCAATCTATGACTTCACAACCTCCATTCTATGACTTCACACACTTCCAATCTATGACTTCTCAAACCTCCATTCTATGACTTCACAAACCTACAATCTGACTTCACACACCTCCATTCTCTGACTTCACACACCTCCATTCTATGACTTCACACACCTGCATTCTGTGACTTCAAAAACCAACATTCTATGACTTCAAACACCTCCATTCTATGACTTCACACACCTCCATTCTATGACTTCACACACCTCCCTTCTATCACTTCACACACCTGCATTGTGACTTCACAAACCTCCATTCTCTGACTTCACACACCTCCATTCTATGACTTCACACACCTCCATTCTGACTTCACACACTTCCATTTTGACTTCAAAGATCTCATTTCTGTGACTTCACACACCTCCATTCTATGATTTCACACACCTCCATTCTATGACTTCACACACCTCCATTCTATGATTTCACACACCTCCATTCTATGACTTCGCACACCTCCATTCTATGACTTCACACACCTCCTTTCTGAGTTGACACACTTCCATTCTGTGACTTCACACACCTCCAATCTGACCTCACACACCTCCATTCTGTGACTTCACACATCTCCATTCTATGATTTCACACACCTCCTTTCTGTGACTTCACACACCTCCATTCTGAGTTCACACACCTCCATTCTGTGACTTCACAATCCTCCATTATATGACTTCACACACCTCCATTTTGTGACTTCACACACCTCCATTCTATGACTTCACACACCTCCATTCTGAATTCACACACCTCCATTCTGACTTCACACACCTCAATTCTGTGACTTCACACACCTCCATTCTATGACTTCACATACCTCATTTCTGAGTTGACACACCTCCATTCTATGACCTCACACACCTCCATTCTGTGACTTCAAAAACCACCATTCTATGACTTCGCACATCTCCATTGTGACTTCACACACCTCCATTCTATGAGTTCACACAGCTCCATTCTGACTTCACACACCTCCATTCTATGACTTCGCAAACCTCTATTCTGACTTCACACCCCTCCATTCTGTGACTTCACATACCTCCATTCTTTGACTTCACACCCCTCCATTCTGTGGCTTCACACACCTTAAATCTGAGTTCACACACCTCCATACTGTGACTTCACAGACCTCCATTCTGTGACTTCACACACCTCTATTCCATTACTTCAAACATCTCCATTCTATGACTTCACACACCTCCATTTTATGCCTTCACACACCTCCATTCTATGACTTCACACACCTCCATTCTATGACATCACACGCCTCCATTCTGTGACTTCACACACCTCCATTCTATGACTTCACACACCTCCATTCTATGACTTCAGAAACGTACATTGTTACTTTACACAGCTCCATTCTGTGACTTTACACACCTCCATTGTTTGCCTTCACACACCTCCATTTTGACTACACACACCTCCATTCTATGTCTTCACACACCTTCATTCTTACTGCAGAAATCTCCTTCTATGACTTCACAAACCTCCCTTCTGTGAATTCACACATCTCCATTCTGAGTTCACACACCTCCATTCTGTGACTTCACACACCTCCATTCTGTTACTTCACACACCTCCATTCTATGATTTCACACACCACCTTTCTATGACTTGACACACCTCCATTCTGCCTTCACAGACTTCCATTTGACTTCATAAACCTCATTTCTGTGACTTCACACACCTCCATTCTATGATTTCACACACCTCCATTCTATGACTTCAAACACCTCCATTCTATGACTTCACACACCTCCTTTCTGAGTTGACACACCTCCATTCTGTTACTTCACACCCCTCCAATCTGACTTCACACACCTCCATTCTATGACTTCACACACCTGCATTCTGTGACTTCAAAAACCAACATTCTATGACTTCAAACACCTCCATTCTATGACTTCACACACCTCCATTCTGAGACTTCACACACCTCCACTCTGTGACTTTACACACCTCCATTCTATGACTTCACACACCTCCATTCTATGACATCACACCCCTCCATTCTATGACTTCACACACTTCTATTCTGTGACTAGGCACACCTCCATTCTATGACTTCACACACCTCCATTCTATGACTTCACACATCTGCATTCTGACTTCACACACCTCCATTCTATGATTTCACACCTACATTCTCTGACTTAACACATCTCCATTCTGACTTCACACACCTCCAATCTATGACTTCACACATCTCCCTACTATGACTTCACACACCTCCATTCTGTAACTTCACACACTTCCAATGGTTGACTTCACCAACCTCCATTCCATGACGTCATACACATCCATTCTATGACTTCACACAACTCCTTTCTTTGACTTCACAAAATTCCATTTTGATTTCACACACCTCCACTGTGTGACTTCACACACCTCCATTTGTGACTTCACACATCACAATTTTGACTTCACACACCTCCATTCTGTGACTTCACACACCTCCATTCTGAGTTAACACACCTCCATTTGTGACTTCACACACCTCCATTCTGACTTCACACACCTCCATTCTATGACTTCACACACTTCCATTCTATGACTTCACACACCTCCATTCTGTGACTTCACACACCTCCACTCTGAGTTCACACACCTCCATTCTGTGTCTTCACACACCTCCATTCTGTGACTTCACACACTTCGTTATATGACTTCACACACCTCCATTCTGTGACCTCACACACCTCAAATCTGAGTTCACACCCCTCCATAGTGTGACTTCACACACCTCCATTCTGTGACTTCACACACCTCCATTCTGTGACTTCACACACCTCCATTCTATGACTTCACACACCCCCATTCTATGCCTTTACACACCTACATTCTGTGACTTCACACACCTCCATTCTATTACAGCACACACCTCCATTCTGTGACTTCACACACCTCCATTGTATGACTTCACACACCTCCATTCTATGACTTCAGAAACCTACATTGTGACTTCACACACCTCCATTCTATGAGTTCACACACCTGCATTGTGACTTCACACACCTCCATTCTCTGACTTCACACACCTCCATTCTGACTTCACACACCTCCATTCTGACTTCACACACCTCAATTCTGTGACTTCACACACCTCCATTCTATGATTTCACACATCTCCATTCTATGACTTCACAGACCTCCATTCTATGACTTCACACACCTCCTTTGTGAGTTCACACACATCCATTCTGTGACTTACCACACCTCCATTGTGACTTCATACACCTCCATTCTATGAGTTCACACACCTCCATTCTGACTTCACACACTTCCATTCTATGACTTCACAAAGCTCCATTCTGACTTCACACACCTCCATTCTATGACTTCGCACACCTCTATTCTGACTTCACACAACTGCATTCTGTGACTTCACACACCTCCATTCTATGATTTCACACACCTCCATTCTGTTACTTCACACACCTCCACTCTGTGATTTACACACTTCCATTCTGTGACTTCACACACCTCCATTCTGTGATTTCACACACAATCCATTTTATGACTTCACAAACCTCCATTCTTTGATTTCACACACCTCCATTCTATGACTTCACAGACCTGCATTGTGACTTCATACAACTCCATTCTGTGAATTCACACACCTCCTTTCTGTGACTTCACACACCTCCATACTATGACTTCCACACACCTTCAATTTATGACTTCACAACCTCCATTCTATGACTTCACACACTTCCAATCTATGACTTCACAAACCTCCATTCTATGACTTCACAAACCTGCAATCTGACTTCACACACCTCCATTCTCTGACTTCACACACCTCCATTCTCTGACTTCACACACCTCCATTCTGTAACTTCACACGCTTCCAATGTTTGACTTCACAAACCTCCATTCCAGGACTTCATACACCTCCATTCTATGACTTCACACACATCCATTCTTTGACCTCACACACCTCCATTTTGACTTCACACACCTCCATTCTGTGACTTCACACACCTGCATTTGTGACTTCACACACCACAATTTTGACTTCACACACGTCCATTCTTTGACTTCACACACTTCCATTTTGACTTCACACACTTCCATTTTGACTTCAAAGACCTAATTTCTGTGACTTCACACACCTCCAATCTATGACTTCACACATCTCCCTACTATGACTTCACACACCTCCATTCTTTAACTTCACGCACTTCCAATGGTTGACTTCACCAACCTCCATTCCATGACTTCATACACATCCATTCTATGACTTCACAAACCTCCCTTCTGTGAATTCACACACCTCCAATCTGGGTCCACACACTTCCATTCTGTGACTTCACACACCTCCATTCTATGACTTCACACACCTCCATCTGTGACTTCACACACCTCCATTCTATGACTTCACACTGCTCCATTCTATGAGTTCACACACCTCCATTCTGTGACTTCACACACCTCCATTCTATGACTTCACACACGTCCATTCTGACTTCACACACTTCCATTTTGACTTCAAAGACCTAATTTCTGTGACTTCACACACCTCCATTCTATGATTTCACACACCTCCATTCTATGACTTCACACACCTCCATTCTGTGACTTCACACACCTCCTTTCTGAGTTGACACACTTCCATTGTGTGACTTCACACACCTCCAATCTGACCTCACACACCTCCATTCTATGACTTCACACACATCCATTCTTTGACCTCACACACCTCCATTTTGACTTCACACACCTCCATTCTGTGACTTCACACACCTGCATTTGTGACTTCACACACCACAATTTTGACTTCACACACGTCCATTCTTTGACTTCACACACCTCAATTTTGACTTCACACACTTCCATTCTGTGACTTCACACACCTCCATTCTATGACTTCACACACCTTAATTCTTACTTCAGAAACATCCATTCTATGACTTCACAAACCTCCCTTCTGTGAATTCACACACCTCCATTCTGGGTCCACACACTTCCATTCTGTGACTTCACACACCTCCATTCTATGACTTCACACACCTCCATCTGTGACTTCACACACCTCCATTCTATGACTTCACACTGCTCCGTTCTATGAGTTCACACACCTCCATTCTGTGACTTCACACACCTCCATTCTTTGACTTCACACACCTCCATTCTATGACTTCACACATCTGCATTCTGACTTCACACACCTCCATTCTATGACTTCACACCTCCATTCTCTGACTTCACACATCTCCATTCTGACTTCACACACCTCCAATCTATGACTTCACACATCTCCCTACTATGACTTCACACACCTCCATTCTTTAACTTAAAGCACTTCCAATGGTTGACTTCACCAACCTCCATTCCATGACTTCATACACATCCATTCTATGACTTCACACAACTCCTTTCTTTGACTTCACAAAATTCCATTTTGATTTCACACACCTCCACTCTGTGACTTCACACACCTCCATTTGTGACTTCACACATCACAATTTTGACTTCACACACCTCCATTCTGTGACTTCACACACCTCCATTCTGAGTTAACACACCTCCATTTGTGACTTCACACACCTCCATTCTGACTTCACACACCTCCATTTTATGACTTCACACACTTCCATTCTATGACTTCACACACCTCCATTCTCTGACTTCACACACCTCCACTCTGAGTTCACACACCTCCATTCTGTGTCTTCACACACCTCCATTCTGTGACTTCACACACTTCGTTATATGACTTCACACACCTCAATTCTGTGACCTCACACACCTCAAATCTGAGTTCACACCCCTCCATAGTGTGACTTCACACACCTCCATTCTGGAACTTCACACACCCCCATTCTATGACTTCACACACCTCCATTCTATGACTTCACACACCCCCATTCTATGCCTTTACACACCTACATTCTGTGACTTCACACACCTCCATTCTATGACATCACACACCTCCATTCTGTGACTTCATACACCTCCATTGTATGACTTCACACACCTCCATTCTATGACTTCAGAAAACTACATTGTGACTTCACACACCTCCATTCTATGATTTCACACACAATCCATTCTATGACTTCACAAACCTCCCTTCTGTGAATTCACACACCTCCATTCTGACTTCACACACTTCCATTTTGACTTCAAAGACCTCATTTCTATGACTTCACACACCTCCATTCTATGATTTCACACACCTCCATTCTATGAATTCACACACCTCCATTCTCTGACTTTACACACCTCCTTTCTGAGTTGACACACTTCCATTCCTTGACTTCCCACACCTCCAATCTGCCCTCACATACCTCCATTCTATGACTTCACACACCTCCATTCTCTGACTTCAAAAACCAACATTCTATGACTTCAAACTCCTCCATTCTGAGACTTCACACACCTCCACTCTGTGACTTTACACACCTCCACTCTGTGACTACACACACCTCCATTCTATGATTTCACACACCTCCATTCTGTGACTTCACACACCTCCATTCTGACTTCACACACCTCAATTCTGTGACTTCACACACCTCCATTCTATGATTTCACACACCTCCATTCTATGACTTCACACACCTCCATTCTGTGACTTCACACACCTCCTTTCTGAGTTGACACACTTCCATTGTGTGACTTCACACACCTCCAATCTGACCTCACACACCTCCATTCTATGACTTCACACACATCCATTCTTTGACCTCACACACCTCCATTTTGACTTCACACACCTCCATTCTGTGACTTCACACACCTGCATTTGTGACTTCACACACCACAATTTTGACTTCACACACGTCCATTCTTTGACTTCACACACCTCAATTTTGACTTCACACACTTCCATTCTGTGACTTCACACACCTCCATTCTGTGACTTCACATACCTACATTGTTTGACTTCACACACCTCCATTTTGTCTTCACACACCTCCATTCTATGACTTCACACACCTTAATTCTTACTTCAGAAACATCCATTCTATGACTTCACAAACCTCCCTTCTGTGAATTCACACACCTCCATTCTGGGTCCACACACTTCCATTCTGTGACTTCACACACCTCCATTCTATGACTTCACACACCTCCATCTGTGACTTCACACACCTCCATTCTATGACTTCACACTGCTCCGTTCTATGAGTTCACACACCTCCATTCTGTGACTTCACACACCTCCATTCTTTGACTTCACACACCTCCATTCTATGACTTCACACATCTGCATTCTGACTTCACACACCTCCATTCTATGACTTCACACCTCCATTCTCTGACTTCACACATCTCCATTCTGACTTCACACACCTCCAATCTATGACTTCACACATCTCCCTACTATGACTTCACACACCTCCATTCTTTAACTTCACGCACTTCCAATGGTTGACTTCACCAACCTCCATTCCATGACTTCATACACATCCATTCTATGACTTCACACAACTCCTTTCTTTGACTTCACAAAATTCCATTTTGATTTCACACACCTCCACTCTGTGACTTCACACACCTCCATTTGTGACTTCACACATCACAATTTTGACTTCACACACCTCCATTCTGTGACTTCACACACCTCCATTCTGAGTTAACACACCTCCATTTGTGACTTCACACACCTCCATTCTGACTTCACACACCTCCATTTTATGACTTCACACACTTCCATTCTATGACTTCACACACCTCCATTCTCTGACTTCACACACCTCCACTCTGAGTTCACACACCTCCATTCTGTGTCTTCACACACCTCCATTCTGTGACTTCACACACTTCGTTATATGACTTCACACACCTCAATTCTGTGACCTCACACACCTCAAATCTGAGTTCACACCCCTCCATAGTGTGACTTCACACACCTCCATTCTGGAACTTCACACACCCCCATTCTATGACTTCACACACCTCCATTCTATGACTTCACACACCCCCATTCTATGCCTTTACACACCTACATTCTGTGACTTCACACACCTCCATTCTATGACATCACACACCTCCATTCTGTGACTTCATACACCTCCATTGTATGACTTCACACACCTCCATTCTATGACTTCAGAAAACTACATTGTGACTTCACACACCTCCATTCTATGATTTCACACACAATCCATTCTATGACTTCACAAACCTCCCTTCTGTGAATTCACACACCTCCATTCTGACTTCACACACTTCCATTTTGACTTCAAAGACCTCATTTCTATGACTTCACACACCTCCATTCTATGATTTCACACACCTCCATTCTATGAATTCACACACCTCCATTCTCTGACTTTACACACCTCCTTTCTGAGTTGACACACTTCCATTCTTTGACTTCCCACACCTCCAATCTGCCCTCACATACCTCCATTCTATGACTTCACACACCTCCATTCTCTGACTTCAAAAACCAACATTCTATGACTTCAAACTCCTCCATTCTGAGACTTCACACACCTCCACTCTGTGACTTTACACACCTCCACTCTGTGACTACACACACCTCCATTCTATGATTTCACACACCTCCATTCTGTGACTTCACACACCTCCATTCTGACTTCACACACCTCAATTCTGTGACTTCACACACCTCCATTCTATGATTTCACACACCTCCATTCTATGACTTCTCAGACCTCCATTCTATGACTTTACACACTTCCTTTCTGAGTTCACACACATCCATTCTGTGACTTCACCCATCTCCAATGTGACTTCATACACCTCCATTCTATGAGTTCACACACCTCCATTCTGACTTCACACACTTCCATTCTATGACTTCACACAGCTCCATTCTGACTTCACACTCCTCCATTCTAGGACTTCGCACACCTCTATTCTGACTTCACACACCTGCATTCTGTGACTTCACATACCTCCATTCTATGACTTCACAAACCTCCATTCTGTGACTTCACACACCGCCACTCTGTGACTTTACACATCTCCATTCTGTGACTTCACACACCTCCATTCTGTGATTTCACACACAATCCATTCTATGACTTCACAAACCTCCCTTCTGTGAATTCACACATCTCCATTCTGGGTTCACACACCTCCATTCTGTGACTTCACACACCTCCATCTGTGACTTCACACACCTCCATCTGTGACTTCACACACCTAGATTCTATGACTTCACACTCCTCCATTCTATGAGTTCACACACCTCCTTTCTGTGACTTCACACATCTCCATTCTATGACTTCACACACCTCCATTCTATGACTTCACACACCTCCTTTCTGAGTTGACACACTTCCATTCTGTGACTTCACACACCTCCAATGTGACCTCACACACCTCCATTCTATGACTTCACACACCTCCATTCTATGACTTTACACACCTCCATTCTATGACTTCACAGACTTCTATTCTGTGACTAGACACACCTCCATTCTATGACTTCACACACCTCCATTCTATGATTTCACACCTACATTCTCTGACTTCACACATCTCCATTCTGACTTCACACACCTCCAATCTATGACTTTACACATCTCCCTACTATGACTTCACACACCTCCATTCTGTAACTTCACACACTTCCAATGTTTGACTTCACCAACCTCCATTCCATGACTTCATACACATCCATTCTATGACTTCACACAACTCCTTTCTTTGACTTCACAAAATTCAATTTTGATTTCACACACCTACACTCTGTGACTTCACACACCTCCATTTGTGACTTTACACATCACAATTTTGACTTCACACACCTCCATTTGTGACTTCACACACCTCCATTCTGACTTCACACACCTCCATTCTATGGCTTCACACACCTCCATTCTGTGTCTTCACACACCTCCATTCTGTGACTTCACACACCTCGTTATATGACTTCACACACCTCCATTCTGTGACCTCACACACCTCAAATCTGAGTTCACACCCCTGCATAGTGTGACTTCACACACCTCTATTCTGTGACTTCACACACCCCCATTCTATGACTTCACACACCTCCATTCTATGACTTCACACACCCCCATTCTATGCCTTTACACACCTACATTCTGTGACTTCACACACCTCCATTCTATGACATCACACACCTCCATTCTGTGACTTCACACACCTCCATTGTATGACTTCACACACCTCCATTCTACGACTTCAGAAACCTACATTGTGACTTCACACACCTCCATTCTATGAGTTCACACACCTGCATTATGACTTCACACACCTCCATTCTCTGACTTCACACACCTCCATTCTGACTTCACACACCTCCATTCTGACTTCACACACCTCAATTCTGTGACTTCGCACACCTCCATTCTATGATTTCACACACCTCCATTCTATGACTTCACAGACCTCCATTCTATGATTTCACACACCTCCTTTCTGAGTTCACACACATCCATTCTGTGACTTCACACACCTCCATTGTGACTTCATACACCTCCATTCTATGAGTTCACACACCTCCATTCTGTAACTTCACACGCTTCCAATGTTTGACTTCACAAACCTCCATTCCAGGAATTCATACAACTCCATTCTATGACTTCACACACATCCATTCTTTGACCTCACACACCTCCATTTTGACTTCACACACCTCCATTCTGTGACTTCACACACCTGCATTTGTGACTTCACACACCACAATTTTGACTTCACACACGTCCATTCTTTGACTTCACACACCTCCATTTTGACTTCACACACTTCCATTCTGTGACTTCACACACCTCCATTCTGTGACTTCACATACCTACATTGTTTGACTTCACACACCTCCATTTTGTCTTCACACACCTCCATTCTATGACTTCACACACCTTCATTCTTACTTCAGAAACATCCGTTCTATGACTTCACAAACCTCCCTTCTGTGAATTCACACACCTCCATTCTGGGTCCACACACCTCCATTCTGTGACTTCACACACCTCCATTCTATGACTTCACACACCTCCATCTGTGACTTCACACACCTCCATTCTATGACTTCAAACTCCTCCATTCTATGAGTTCACATACCTCCATTCTGTGACTTCACACACCTCCATTCTATGACTTCACACACCTCCATTCTGACTTCACACACTTCCATTTTGACTTCAAAGACCTAATTTCTGTGACTTCACACACCTCCATTCTATGATTTCACACACCTCCATTCTATGACTTCACACACCTCCATTCTGTGACTTCACACACCTCCTTTCTGAGTTGACACACTTCCATTCTGTGACTTCACACACCTCCAATATGACCTCACACTCCTCCATTCTATGACTTCACACACCTCCATTCTATGACTTCACACACCTCCATTCTTTGACTTCACACACCTCCATTCTATGAATTCACACACCTCCATTCTTTGACTTCACACACCTCCATTCTGTGACTTCCCACACCTCCATTCTGAGAATTCACACACCTCCACTCTGTGACTTTACACAGTTCCACTCTGTGACTACACACACTTCCATTTTGTGATTTCACACACCTCCATTCTTTGACTTCACACACCTCCATTCTATGAATTCACACACCTCCATTGTGACTTCACACAACTCTATTCTGTGACTTCACACACCTGCCTTCTGTGACTTCACACACCTCCATTCTATGACTTCACACCTCCATTCTATGACTTCACATCTCCATTCTATGACTTCACACATCAACATTTATGACGTCACACACCTCCATTCTGTGACTTCACACACCTCCATTCTGACATCACACAGGTACATTCTATGACTTCACACACTTCCATTCTATGACTTCACACACATCCATTCTGTGACTTCACTCACCTCCATTGTGAGTTCACACACCTCCATTCTGTGACTTCACACACCTTGATTCTCTGACTTCACACACCTCCATTCTACGATTTCACACACCTCCATTCTGTGACTTCACATATCTCCATTCTATGATTTCACATACCTCCATTCTGTGACTTCACACACCTCCATTCTGAGTTCACACCCCTCCATTCTGTGACTTCACACACCTCCAATATATGACTTCACACACCTCCATTTTGTGACTTTGCACACCTCCATTCTATGACTTCACAAACGTCCATTCTATGACTTCACACACCTCCATTGTGACTTCACAAAAAAACCTCCATTCTGTGACTTCACACACCTCCAATATATGACTTCACACACCTCCATTTTGTGACTTCACACACCTCCATTCTATGACTTCACACACTTCCATTCTATGACTTCACACACCTGCATTGTGTCTTAACACACCTCCATTCTCTGACTTCACACCCCTCCATTCTGAATTCACACATATCCATTCTGACTTCACACACCTCAATTCTGTGACTTCACACACCTCCATTCTATGAATTCACAAACCTCATTTCTGAGTTGACTCACCTCCATTCTGTGACTTCATGCACCTCCAATCTTACTTCACACACCTCCATGCTATGACTTTACACACCTCCATTCTGTGACTTCAAAAACCACCATTCTATGACTTCACACATCTCCATTGTGACTTCACACACCTCCATTCTATGAGTTCACACAGCTCCATTCTGACTTCACACACCTCGATTCTATGACTTCGTACACCTCTATTCTGACTTCACACCCCTCCATTCTGTGACTTTACATACCTCCATTCTTTGACTTCACACCCCTCCATTCTGTGACTTCACATACCTCCACTCTGTGACTTTACACACCTGCATTCTGTGACTTCACACACCTCCCTTCTGTGACTTCACACACCTCCATTCTAAGTCTTCACACACCTCCATTCTATGACTTCACACACTTCCATTGTTTGACATCATACACCACCATTTTTTGACTTCACACACTTCCGTTTCATAAATTCACACACCTCCATTCTATGAGTTCACACACCTCCATTCTATGAGTTCACACACCTTCATTCTTACTTCAGCAACATCCATTCTATGACTTCAGACACCTCCATTCTATGACTTCACACACCATTCTTACTTCAGCAACATCCATTCTATGACTTCACACACCTCCATTCTATGACTTCACAAACCTCCATTCTGTGACTTCACACACCTCCATTCTGGGTTCACACACCTCCATTCTGTGACTTCACACACCTCGATTCTGACTTCATACACCTCCATTCTATGACTTCACACACTTCCATTCTATGACTTCACACACCTCCATTCTGTGACTTCACACACCTCCACTCTGAGTTCACACACCGCCATTCTGTGTCTTCACACACCTCCATTCTGTGACTTCACACACCTACTTCTATGACTTCACACACCTCCATTCTGTGACTTCACACACCTCAAATCTGTGTTCACACACCTCCATACTGTGACTTCACAAACCTCTATTCTGTGACTTCACACACCTCCATTCTATGACTTCACACACCTCCATTCTATGCCTTCACACACCTCCATTCTGTGACTTCACACACCTCCATTCTATGACATCACACACCTCCAATCTGTGACTTCACACACCTCCATTCTATGACTTCACACACCTCCAATCTATGACTTCAGAAGCCTACATTGTTACTTCACACACCTCCATTCTATGAGTTCACACACCTGCATTGTGACTTCACACACCTCCATTCTCTGACTTCACACACCTCCATTCTGACTTCACACACCTCCCTTCTGACTTCACACACCTCAATTCTGTGACTTCACACACCTCCATTCTATGATTTCACACACCTCCATTCTATGACTTCACAGACCTCCATTCTATGACTTTACACACTTCCTTTCTGAGTTCACACACATCCATTCTGTGACTTCACACACCTCCATTGTGACTTCATACACCTCCATTCTATGAGTTCACACACCTCCATTCTGACGTCACACACTTCAATTCTATGACTTCACACAGCTCCATTCTCACTTCACACTCCTCCATTCTATGACTTTGCACACCTCTGTTCTGACTTCACACACCTGCATTCTGTGACTTCACACAGCTCCATTCCATGATTTCACAAACCTCCATTCTGTGACTTCACACACCTCCACTCTGTGACCTTACACACCTCCATTCTGTGACTTCACACACCTCCATTCTGTGATTTCACACACAATCCATTCTATGACTTCACAAACCTCCATTCTGTGAATTCACACAACTTCATTCTGTGTTCACACACCTCCATTCTGTGACTTCACACACTTCCATCTGTGACTTCACACACCTCCATTCTATGACTTCACACTCCTCCATTCTATGAGTTCACACACCTCCTTTCTGTGACTTCACACACCTCCATTCTATGACTTCACACACCTCCATTCTATGACTTCACACACCTCCATTCTGACTTCACATACTTCCATTTTGACTTCAAACACCTCATTTCTGTGACTTCACACACCTCCCTTCTATGATTTCACACACCTCATTTCTGTGACTTCACACACCTCAATTCTATGACTTCACACACCTCCGTTCTATGACTTCAGAAACCTAAATTGTTACTTCACACACCTCCATTCTGTGAGTTCACACACCTCCATTGTTTGCCTTCACACAACTCCATTTTGACTAAACACACCTCCATTCTATGTCTTCACACACCTTCATTCTTACTGCAGAAATCTCCATTCTTTGACTTCACAAACCTCCCTTCTGTGAATTCACACACCTCCATTCTGAGTTCAAACACCTCCATTCTGTGACTTCACACACCTCCATTCTGTGACTTCACACACCTCCATTCTATGACTTCACACACCTCCATTCTGTGACTTCACACACGTCCACTCTGTGACTTTACACACCTCCATTCTGTGACTTCACACACCTCCATTCTATGACTTCACACACCTCCATTCTGTGACTTCAAAAACCACCATTCTATGACTTCGCACATCTCCATTGTGACTTCACACACCTCCATTCTATGAGTTCACACAGCTCCATTCTGACTTCACACACCTCCATTCTATGACTTCGCAAACCTCTATTCTGACTTCACACCCCTCCATTCTGTGACTTCACATACCTCCATTCTTTGACTTCACACCCCTCCATTCTGTGGCTTCACACACCTTAAATCTGAGTTCACACACCTCCATACTGTGACTTCACACACCTCCATTCTGTGACTTCACACACCTCCATTCTATGACTTCACACACCTCCATTTTATGCCTTCACACACTTCCATTCTGTGACTTCACACACCTCCATTCTATGAGTTCAAACAGCTCCATTCTGACTTCACACACCTCCATTCTATGACTTCGTACACCTCTATTCTGACTTCACACCCCTCCATTCTCTGACTTCACATACCTCCATTCTTTGCCTTCACACCCCTCCATTCTGTGACTTCACATACCTCCACTCTGACTTTACACACCTCCATTCTGTGACTTCACACACCTCCCTTCTGTGACATCACACACCTCCATTCTATGACTTCACACACCTCCATTCTAAGTCTTCACACACCTCCATTCTATGACTTCACACACTTCCATTGTTTGACATCATACACCTCCATTTTTTGACTTCACACACCTCCGTTCCATGAATTCACACACCTCCATTCTATGAGTTCATACACCTCCATTCTATGAGTTCACACACCTTCATTCTTCCTTCAGCAGCATCCATTCTATGACTTCAGACACCTCCATTCTATGACTTCACACACCTTCATTCTTACTTCAGCAACATCCATTCTATGACTTCACACACCTCCATTCTATGACTTCACAAACCTCCATTCTGTGAAAACACACCTCCATTCTGGGTTCACACACCTCCATTCTGTGACTTCACACACCTCGATTCTGACTTCACACACCTCCATTCTATGACTTCACACACTTCAATTCTATGACTTCACACACCTCCATTCTGTGACTTCACACTCCTCCACTCTGAGTTCACAGACCTCCATTCTGTGTCTTCACACACCACCATTCTGTGACTTCACACACCTACTTCTCTGACTTCACACACCTCCATTCTGTGATTTCACACACCTCAAATCTGAGTTCACACACCTCCATACTGTGACTTCACACACCTCTATTCTGTGACTTCACACACCTCCATTCTATGACATCACACACCTCCATTCTATGACATCACACAACTCCATTCTGTGGCTTCACACACCTCCATTCTATGCCTTCACACACCTCCAATCTATGACTTCAGAAACCTCCATTGTTACTTCACACATCTCCATTCTATGAGTTCACACACCTGCATTGTGACTTCACACACCTCCATTCTCTGACTTCACACACCTACATTCTGACTTCATACTCCTCCCTTCTGACTTCACACACCTCAATTCTGTGACTTCACACACCTCCATTCTATGATTTCACACACCTCCATTCTATGACTTCACAGACCTCCATTCTATGACTTTACACACCTCCTTTCTGAGTTCACACACATCCATTCTGTGACTTCACACACCTCCATTGTGACTTCATACACCTCCATTCTATGAGTTCACACACCTCCATTCTGACGTCACACACTTCAATTCTATGACTTCACACAGCTCCATTCTCACTTCACACTCCTCCATTCTATGACTTCGCACACCTCTGTTCTGACTTCACACACCTGCATTCTGTGACTTCACACAGCTCCATTCCATGACTTCACAAACCTCCATTCTGTGACTTCACACACCTCCACTCTGTGACCTTACACACCTCCATTCTGTGACTTCACACACCTCCATTCTGTGATTTCACACACAATCCATTCTATGACTTCACAAACCTCAATTCTGTGAATTCAGACATCTCCATTCTGGGTTCACACACCTCCATTCAGTGACTTCACACACTTCCATTCTGTGACTTCACACACCTCCACTCTATGACTTCACACAGTTCCATCTGTGACTTCACACACCTCCATTCTATGACTTCACACTCCTCCATTCTATGAGTTCACACACCTCCTTTCTGTGACTTCACACACCTCCATTCTATGACTTCACACACCTCCATTCTATGACTTCACACACCTCCATTCTATGACTTCACACACCTCCATTCTGACTTCACATACTTCCATTTTGACTTCAAACACCTCATTTCTGTGACTTCACACACCTCCATTCTATGATTTCACACACCTCCATTCTGTGACTTCACACACCTCCATTCTATGACTTCACACACCTCCGTTCTATGACTTCAGAAACCTAAATTGTTACTTCACACACCTCCATTCTGTGACTTCACACACCTCCATTGTTTGCCTTCACACAACTCCATTTTGACTAAACACACCTCCATTCTATGTCTTCACACACCTTCATTCTTACTGCAGAAATCTCCATTCTCTGACTTCACAAACCTTCCTTCTGTGAATTCACACACCTCCATTCTGAGTTCACACACCTCCATTCCGTGACTTCACACACCTCCATTCTGTGACTTCACACACCTCCATTGTATGACTTCACACACCTCCATTCTGTGACTTCAAAAACCACCATTCTATGACTTCGCACATCTCCATTGTGACTTCACACACCTCCATTCTATGAGTTCACACAGCTCCATTCTGACTTCACACACCTCCATTCTGTGACTTCACATACCTCCATTCTTTGACTTCACACCCCTCCATTCTGTGCCTTCACACACCTTAAATCTGAGTTCACACACCTCCATACTGTGACTTCACACACCTCCATTCTGTGACTTCACACACCTCCATTCTATGACTTCACACACCTCCATTTTTTGCCTTCACACACTTCCATTCTGTGACTTCACACACCTCCATTCTATGACATCACACGCCTCCATTCTGTGACTTCACACACCTCCATTCTATGACTTCACACACCTCCATTCTATGACTTCAGAAACCTACATTGTTACTTCACACACCTCCATTCTGTGACTTCACACACCTCCATTGTTTGCCTTCACACACCTCCATTTTGACTACACACACCTCCATTCTATGTCTTCACACACCTTCATTCTTACTGCAGAAATCTCCATTCTATGACTTCACAAACCTCCCTTCTGTGAATTCACACACCTCCATTCTGAGTTCACACACCTCCATTCTGTGACTTCACACACCTCCATTCTGTTACTTCACACACCTCCATTCTATGATTTCACACACCTCCATTCTATGACTTCACACACCTCCATTCTGCCTTCACAGACTTCCATTTGACTTCAAACACCTCATTTCTGTGACTTCACACACCTCCATTCGTGATTTCACACACCTCCATTCTATGACTTCAAACACCTCCATTCTATGACTTCACACACCTCCATTCTATGACTTCACATACCTCCATTCTATCACTTCACACACCTACATTGTGACTTCACACACGAACGTTCTATCAGTTCACACACCTGCATTGTGACTTCACAAACCTCCATTCTCTGACTTCACACACCTCCATTCTTTGACTTCACACACCTCCATTCTGTGACTTCCCACACCTCCATTCTGAGAATTCACACACCTCCAATCCGTGACTTTACACAGCTCCACTCTGTGACTACACACACCTCCATTTTGTGATTTCACACACCTCCATTGTATGACTTCACACACCTCCATTCATTGACTTCACACATCTCCATTCTATGAATTCACACACCTCCATTGTGACTTCACACAACTCTATTCTGTGACTTCACACACCTGCCTTCTGTGACTTCACACACCTCCATTCTATGACTTCACACCTCCATTCTATGACTTCACATCTCCATTCTATGACTTCACACATCAACATTTATGACGTCACACACCTCCATTCTGTGACTTCACAAACCTCCATTCTGACATAACACACCTACATTCTATGACTTCACACACCTCCATTCTGTGACTTCACTCACCTCCATTGTGAGTTCACACACCTCCATTCTGTGACTTCACACACCTCCATTCTCTGACTTGACACACCTCCATTCTACGATTTCACACACCTCCATTCTGTGACTTCACACATCTCCATTCTATGATTTCACATACCTCCATTCTGTGACTTCACACACCTCCATTCTGAGTTCACACCCCTCCATTCTGTGACTTCACACACCTCCAATATATGACTTCACACACCTCCATTTTGTGACTTTGCACACCTCCATTCTATGACTTCACAAACCTCCATTCTATGACTTCACACACCTACATTGTGACTTCACACACACCTCCATTCTGTGACTTCAGACACCTCCAATATATGACTTCACACACCTCCATTTTGTGACTTCACACACCTCCATTCTGACATCACACACCTACATTCTGTGACTTCACACACTTCCATTCTATGACTTCACACACCTGCATTGTGTCTTAACACACCTCCATTCTCTGACTTCACACACCTCCATTCTGAATTCACACATCTCCATTCTGACGTCACACACCTCAATTCTGTGACTTCACACACCTCCATTCTATGAATTTACATACCTCATTTCTGAGTTCACTCACCACCATTCTGTGACTTCACATACCTCCAATCTGACTTCATAACCTCCATGCTATGACTTCACACACATCCATTCTGTGACTTCAAAAACCACCATTCTATGACTTCACACATCTCCATGGTGACTTCACACACCTCCATTCTATGAGTTCACCCAGCTCCATACTGACTTCACACACCTCCATTCTGTTACTTCACACACCTCCATTCTATGATTTCACACACCTCCATTCTATGACTTCACACACCTCCATTCTGCCTTCACAGACTTCCATTTGACTTCAAACACCTCATTTCTGTGACTTCACACACCTCCATTCTTGATTTCACACACCTCCATTCTATGACTTCAAACACCTCCATTCTATGACTTCACACACCTCCATTCTATGACTTCACATACCTCCATTCTATCACTTCACACACCTCCATTGTGACTTCACACACGAACGTTCTATCAGTTCACACACCTGCATTGTGACTTCACAAACCTCCATTCTCTGACTTCACACACCTCCATTCTTTGACTTCACACACCTCCATTCTGTGACTTCCCACACCTCCATTCTGAGAATTCACACACCTCCACTCCGTGACTTTACACAGCTCCACTCTGTGACTACACACACCTCCATTTTGTGATTTCACACACCTCCATTGTATGACTTCACACACCTCCATTCATTGACTTCACACATCTCCATTCTATGAATTCACACACCTCCATTGTGACTTCACACAACTCTATTCTGTGACTTCACACACCTGCCTTCTGTGACTTCACACACCTCCATTCTATGACTTCACACCTCCATTCTATGACTTCACATCTCCATTCTATGACTTCACACATCAACATTTATGACGTCACACACCTCCATTCTGTGACTTCACAAACCTCCATTCTGACATAACACACCTACATTCTATGACTTCACACACCTCCATTCTGTGACTTCACTCACCTCCATTGTGAGTTCACACACCTCCATTCTGTGACTTCACACACCTCCATTCTCTGACTTGACACACCTCCATTCTACGATTTCACACACCTCCATTCTGTGACTTCACACATCTCCATTCTATGATTTCACATACCTCCATTCTGTGACTTCACACACCTCCATTCTGAGTTCACACCCCTCCATTCTGTGACTTCACACACCTCCAATATATGACTTCACACACCTCCATTTTGTGACTTTGCACACCTCCATTCTATGACTTCACAAACCTCCATTCTATGACTTCACACACCTACATTGTGACTTCACACACACCTCCATTCTGTGACTTCAGACACCTCCAATATATGACTTCACACACCTCCATTTTGTGACTTCACACACCTCCATTCTGACATCACACACCTACATTCTGTGACTTCACACACTTCCATTCTATGACTTCACACACCTGCATTGTGTCTTAACACACCTCCATTCTCTGACTTCACACACCTCCATTCTGAATTCACACATCTCCATTCTGATGTCACACACCTCAATTCTGTGACTTCACACACCTCCATTCTATGAATTTACATACCTCATTTCTGAGTTCACTCACCACCATTCTGTGACTTCACATACCTCCAATCTGACTTCATAACCTCCATGCTATGACTTCACACACATCCATTCTGTGACTTCAAAAACCACCATTCTATGACTTCACACATCTCCATGGTGACTTCACACACCTCCATTGTATGAGTTCACCCGGCTCCATACTGACTTCACACACCTCCATTCTGTTACTTCACACACCTCCATTCTATGATTTCACACACCTCCATTCTATGACTTCACACACCTCCATTCTGCCTTCACAGACTTCCATTTGACTTCAAACACCTCATTTCTGTGACTTCACACACCTCCATTCTTGATTTCACACACCTCCATTCTATGACTTCAAACACCTCCATTCTATGACTTCACACACCTCCATTCTATGACTTCACATACCTCCATTCTATCACTTCACACACCTCCATTGTGACTTCACACACGAACGTTCTATCAGTTCACACACCTGCATTGTGACTTCACAAACCTCCATTCTCTGACTTCACACACCTCCATTCTTTGACTTCACACACCTCCATTCTGTGACTTCCCACACCTCCATTCTGAGAATTCACACACCTCCACTCCGTGACTTTACACAGCTCCACTCTGTGACTACACACACCTCCATTTTGTGATTTCACACACCTCCATTGTATGACTTCACACACCTCCATTCATTGACTTCACACATCTCCATTCTATGAATTCACACACCTCCATTGTGACTTCACACAACTCTATTCTGTGACTTCACACACCTGCCTTCTGTGACTTCACACACCTCCATTCTATGACTTCACACCTCCATTCTATGACTTCACATCTCCATTCTATGACTTCACACATCAACATTTATGACGTCACACACCTCCATTCTGTGACTTCACAAACCTCCATTCTGACATAACACACCTACATTCTATGACTTCACACACCTCCATTCTGTGACTTCACTCACCTCCATTGTGAGTTCACACACCTCCATTCTGTGACTTCACACACCTCCATTCTCTGACTTGACACACCTCCATTCTACGATTTCACACACCTCCATTCTGTGACTTCACACATCTCCATTCTATGATTTCACATACCTCCATTCTGTGACTTCACACACCGCCATTCTGAGTTCACACCCCTCCATTCTGTGACTTCACACACCTCCAATATATGACTTCACACACCTCCATTTTGTGACTTTGCACACCTCCATTCTATGACTTCACAAACCTCCATTCTATGACTTCACACACCTACATTGTGACTTCACACACACCTCCATTCTGTGACTTCAGACACCTCCAATATATGACTTCACACACCTCCATTTTGTGACTTCACACACCTCCATTCTGACATCACACACCTACATTCTGTGACTTCACACACTTCCATTCTATGACTTCACACACCTGCATTGTGTCTTAACACACCTCCATTCTCTGACTTCACACACCTCCATTCTGAATTCACACATCTCCATTCTGACTTCACACACCTCAATTCTGTGACTTCACACACCTCCATTCTATGAATTCACATACCTCATTTCTGAGTTCACTCACCACCATTCTGTGACTTCACATACCTCCAATCTGACTTCATAACCTCCATGCTATGACTTCACACACATCCATTCTGTGACTTCAAAAACCACCATTCTATGACTTCACACATCTCCATGGTGACTTCACACACCTCAATTCTATGAGTTCACCCAGCTCCATACTGACTTCACACACCTCCATTCTATGACTTCGCACACCTCTATTCTGACTTCACACCCCTCCATTCTGTGACTTCACATACCTCCATTCTTTGACTTCACACCCCTCCATTGTGTGACTTCACATACCTCCACTCTGTGACTTTACACACCTCCATTCTGTGACTTCACACACCTCCGTTCTGTGACTTCACACACCTCCATTCTAAGTCTTCACACACCTCCATTCTATGACTTCACACACTTCCATTGTTTGACATCATACACCAACATTTTTTGACTTCACACACCTCCGTTCTATGAATTCACTCACCTCCATTCTATGAGTTCACACACCTCCATTCTATGAGTTCACACACCTTCATTCTTACTTCAGCAACATCCATTCTATGACTTCAGACACCTCCATTCTATGACTTCACACACCTTCATTCTTACTTCAGCAACATCCATTCTATGACTTCACACACCTCCATTCTATGACTTCACAAACCTCCATTCTGTGACTTCACACACCTCCATTCTGGGTTCACACACCTCCATTCTGTGACTTCACACACCTCGATTCTGACTTCACACACCTCCATTCTATGACTTCACACACTTCCATTCTATGACTTCACACACCTCCATTCTGTGACTTCACAGACCTCCACTCTGAGTTCACACACCTCCATTCTGTGTCTTCACACACCTCCATTCTGTGACTTCACACACCTAATTCTATGACTTCACACACCTCCATTCTGTGACTTCACACACCTCAAATCTGAGTTCACACACCTCCATACTGTGACTTCACAAACCTCTATTCTGTGACTTCACACACCTCCATTCTATGACTTCACACACCTCCATTCTATGCCTTCACACACCTCCATTCTGTGACTTCACACACCTCCATTCTATGACATCACACACCTCCAATCTGTGACTTCAGAAACCTACATTGTGACTTCACACACCTCCATTCCATGAGTTCACACACATGCATTGTGACTTCACACACCTCCATTCTCTGACTTCACACACCTCCATTCTGACTTCACACACCTCCCTTCTGACTTCACACACCTCAATTCTGTGACTTCACACACCTCCCTTCTATGATTTCACACACCTCCATTCTATGACTTCACAGACCTCCATTCTATGACTTTACACACCTCCTTTCTGAGTTCACACACATCCATTCTGTGACTTCACACACCTCCATTGTGACTTCATACACCTCCATTCTATGAGTTCACACACCTCCATTCTGACGTCACACACTTCCATTCTATGACTTCACACAGCTCCATTCTCACTTCACACTCCTCCATTCTATGACTTCGCACACCTCTGTTCTGACTTCACACACCTGCATTCTGTGACTTCACACAGCTCCATTCCATGACTTCACAAACCTCCATTCTGTGACTTCACACACCTCCACTCTGTGACCTTACACACCTCCATTCTATGACTTCACACACCTCCATTCTGTGATTTCACACACAATCCATTCTATGACTTCACAAACCTCCATTCTGTGAATTCACACATCTCCATTCTGGGTTCACACACCTCCATTCTGTGACTTCACACACCTCCATTCTGTGACTTCACACACCTCCATTCTATGACTTCACACACTTCCATCTGTGACTTCACACACCTCCATTCTATGACTTCACACTCCTCCATTCTATGAGTTCACACACCTCCTTTCTGTGACTTTACACACCTCCATTCTATGACTTCACACACCTCCATTCTATGACTTCACACACCTCCATTCTGACTTCACATACTTCCACTTTGACTTCAAACACCTCATTTCTGTGACTTCACACACCTCCATTCTATGATTTCACACACCTCCATTCTGTGACTTCACACACCATCATTCTATGACTTCACACTCCTCCATTCTATGAGTTCACACACCTCCTTTCTGTGACTGCACACACCTCCATTCTATGACTTCACACACCTCCATTCTATGACTTCACACACCTCCATTCTGACTTCACATACTTCCATTTTGACTTCAAACACCTCATTTCTGTGACTTCACACACCTCCATTCTATGACTTCACACACCTCCATTCTGACTTCACATACTTCCATTTTGACTTCAAACACCTCATTTCTGTGACTTCACACACCTCCATTCTATGATTTCACACACCTCCATTCTGTGACTTCACACACCTCCATGCTATGACTTCACACACCTCCATTCTTTGACTTCTCAAACCTCCCTTCTGTGAATTCACACACCTCCATTCTGAGTTCACACACCTCCATTCTGTGACTTCACACACCTCCATTCTGTGACTTCACACACCTCCATTCTATGACTTCACACACCTCCATTCTGTGACTTCAAAAACCACCATTCTATGACTTCGCACATCTCCATTGTGACTTCACACACCTCCATTCTATGAGTTCACACAGCTCCATTCTGATTTCACACACCTCCATTCTATGACTTCACACACTTCCATCTGTGACTTCAAACACCTCCATTCTATGACTTCACTCTCCTCCATTCTATGAGTTCACACACCTCCTTTCTGTGACTTCACACACCTCCATTCTATGACTTCACACACCTCCATTCTATGACTTCACACAACTCCATTCTGACTTCACATACTTCCATTTTGACTTCAAACACCTCATTTCTGTGACTTCACACACCTCCATTCTGTGATTTCACACACCTCCATTCTGTGACTTCACACACCTCCATTCTATGACTTCACACACCTCCATTCTTTGACTTCACAAACCTCCTTTCTGTGAATTCACACACCTCCATTCTGAGTTCAAACACCTCCATTCTGTGACTTCACACACCTCCATTCTGTGACTTCACACACCTCCATTCTATGACTTCACACACATCCATTCTGTGACTTCAAAAACCACCATTCTATGACTTCGCACATCTCCATTGTGACTTGACACACCTCCATTCTATGAGTTCACACAGCTCCATTCTGATTTCACACATCTCCATTCTATGACTTCGCAAACCTCTATTCTGACTTCACACCCCTCCATTCTGTGACTTCACATACCTCCATTCTTTGACTTCACACCCCTCCATTCTCTGCCTTCACACACCTTAAATCTGAGTTCACACACCTCCATACTGTGACGTCACACACCTCCATTCTGTGACTTCACACACCTCCATTCTATGACTTCACACACCTCCATTTTATGCCTTCACACACTTCCATTCTGTGACTTCACACACCTCCATTCTATGACACCACACGCCTCCATTCTGTGACTTCACACACCTCCATTCTATGACTTCACACACCTCCATTCTATGACTTCAGAAACCTACATTTTTACTTCACACACCTCCATTCTGTGAATGCACACACCTCCATTGTTTGCCTTCACACATCTCCATTTTGACTACACACACCTCCATTCTATGTCTTCAAACACCTTCATTCTTACTGCAGAAATCTCCATTCTATGACCTCACAAACCTCCCTTCTGGGAATTCACACACCTCCATTCTGAGTTCACACACCTCCATTCTGTGACTTCACACACCTCCATTCTGTTACTTCACACACCTCCATTCTATGATTTCACACACCTCCATTCTATGACTTCACACACCTCCATTCTGCCTTCACAGACTTCCATTTGACTTCAAACACCTCATTTCTGTGACTTCACACACCTCCATTCTATGATTTCACACACCTCCATTCTATGACTTCAAACACCTCCATTCTATGACTTCACACACCTCCATTCTATGACTTCACATACCTCCATTCTATCACTTCACACACCTACATTCTGAGTTCACACACCTACATTCTATCAGTTCACACACCTGCATTGTGACTTCACAAACCTCCATTCTCTGACTTCACACACCTCCATTCTGAATTCACATACCTCCATTCTGACTTCACACACCTCAATTCTGTGACTTCACACACCTCCATTCTATGACTTCACATACCTCATTTCTGAGTTGACACACCTCCATTCTATGACTTCACACACCAACATTCTTTGACTTCACACACCTCCATTCTGTGACTTCACACACTTCCATTCTATGACTTCACACACCTTAAATCTGAGTTCACACACCTCCATACTGTGACTTCACACACCTCCATTCTGGGACTTCACACACCTCCATTCTATGACTTCACACACCAACATTCTTTGACTTCACACACCTCCATTCTGTGACTTCACACACTTCCATTCTATGACTTCACACACCTCCATTTTGTGACTTCACACACCTCCATTCTATGATTTCCCACACCTCCATTCTTTGACTTCACACACCTCCATTCTATGACTTCACATACGTCCTTTCTGAGTTGACACACCTCCATTCTGTGACTTCACATACCTCCAATCTGACTTCACACACCTCCATTCTATGACTTCACACACCTCCATTCTGTGACTTCAAAAACCACCATTCTATGACTTCACACATCTCCATTGTGACTTCACACACCTCCATTCTATGAGTTCACACAGCTCCTTTCTGACTTCACACACCTCCATTCTATGACTTCGCACACCTCTATTCTGACTTCACACCCCTCCATTCTGTGACTTCACATACCTCCATTCTTTGACTTCACACCCCTCAATTCTGTGCCTTCACACACCTCCACTCTGTGACTTTACACACCTCCATTCTGTAACTTCACACACCTCCATTCTGTGACTTCACACACCTCCATTCTATGACTTCACACACCTCCATTCTAAGACTTCACACACCTCCATTCTTTCACTACACACTTCCATTGTTTGACATCATACACCTCCATTCTTTGACTTCACACACCTCCGTTCCATGAATTCACACACCTCCATTCTATGAGTTCACACAAGTCCATTCTATGAGTTCACACACCTCCATTCTTACTTCAGCAACATCCATTCTATGACTACAGACACCTCCATTCTATGACTTCACACACCTTCATTCTTACTTCAGCAACATCCATTCTGTGACTTCACACACCTCCCTTCTGTGACTTCACACACCTCCATTCTATGACTTCACACACCTCCATTCTATGACTTCACACCTCCATTCTATGGCTTCGCACCTCCATTGTATAACTTCACACACCAACATTTATGACGTCACACACCTCCATTCTGTGACTTCACACACCTCCATTCTGACATCACACACCTACATTCTATGACTTCACACACTTCCATTCTATGACTTCACACACCTCCATTCTGTGACTTCACTTACCTCCATTGTGAGTTCACACACATCCATTCTGTGACTTCACACACCTCCATTCTGAATTCACACAGCTCACTTCTATGACTTCACACACCTCCTTCTGTGACTTCACACACCTCTATTCTATGACTTCACACACCTCCATTGTGATTTCACACACTTCCCTTCTAAGTGTTCACACACCTCCATTCTGACTTTACACACCTCAATTCTATCACTTCACACACCTCCATTCTTACTTCACACACCTCCAATCTGTGACTTCACACACCTCCATTCTATGATTTCACACACCTCCATTCCATGACTTCACACACCTCCATTCTATGACTTCACACACCTCCATTCTGAATTCACACACCTATATTCTGTGACTTCACACTCCTCAATTTCTGACTTCACACACTTCCATTCTATGACTTCCACACCTCCATTCTGTAACTTCACATACCACCATTCTATGACTTCACACACCTCCATTGTGACTTCATATACCTCCATTCTATGAGTTCACACACCTCCATTCTGACTTCACACACCTCCATTCTATGACTTCACACACCTCCATTCTGACTTCACACACCTCTATTCTATGACAGCACACCTCAATTCTGATTTCACACACCTCCATTCTGTGACTTCACACACCTCCATGACCTGACTTTACATACCTCCATTCGATGATTTCACACACCTCCATTCTTTGACTTCACATACCTCCATTTTGACTTCAGACACCTCCATTCTGTGACTTTACACACGTCCATTTGTGACTTCACACACCACCTTTTTGACTTCACACACCTCCATTCTGTGACTTCACACACCTCCATTCTATGACATCACACGCCTCCATTCTGTGACTGCACACACCTCCTTTCTATGACTTCACACACCTCCATTCTATGACTTCAGAAACCTACATTGTTACTTCACACACCTCAGTTCTGTGACTTCACACACCTCCATTGTTTGCCTTCAGACACCTCCATTTTGACTACACACACCTCCATTCTATGTCTTCACACACCTTCATTCTTACTGCAGAAATCTCCATTCTATGACTTCACAAACCTCCCTTCTGTGAATTCACACAATTCCATTCTGAATTCACACACCTCAATTCTGTGACTTCACACACCTCCATTCTATGACTTCACATACCTCATTTCTGAGTTGACACACCTCCATTCTGTGACTTCACACACCTCCATTCTGTTACTTCACACACCTCCATTCTAGGACTTCACACACTTCCATTCTATAACTTCACACACTTCCATTCTGCCTTCACAGACTTCCATTTGACTTCAAACACCTCATTTCTGTGACTTCACACACCTCCATTCTATGATTTCACACACCTCCATTCTGCCTTCACACACTTCCATTTGAGTTCAAACAACTCATTTCTGTGACTTCACACACCTCCATTCTATGATTTCACACACCTCCATTCTATGACTTCAAACACCTCCATTCTATGACTTCACACACATCCTTTCTGAGTTGACACACCTCCATTCTGTTACTTCACACCCCTCCAATCTGACTTCACACACCTCCATTCTATGACTTCACACACCTGCATTCCGTGACTTCAAAAACCAATATTCTATGACTTCAAACACCTCCATTCTATGACTTCACACACCTCCATTCTATCACTTCACACACCTACCTTGTGACTTCACACACCTACGTTCTATCAGTTCACACACCTGCATTGTGACTTCACAAACCTCCATTCTCTGACTTCACACACCTCCATTCTGAATTCACACACCTCCATTCTATGAGGTTCTTTGACTTCACACCACTCCACTCTGTGCCTTCACACACCTTAAATCTGAGTTCACACACCTCCATACTGTGACTTCACACACCTCCATTCTGTGACTTCACACACCTCCATTATATGACTTCACACACCTCCATTCTATGACTTCACACACCTCCATTCTATGACTTCAGAAACCTACATTGTTACTTCACACACCTCCCTTCTGTGACTTCACACACCTCCATTGATTGCCTTCACACAACTCCATTTTGTCTACACACACCTCCATTCTATGTCTTCACACACCTTCATTCTTACTGCAGAAATCTCCATTCTATGACTTCACAAACGTCCCTTCTGTAAATTCACACACCTCCATTCTGAGTTCACACACCTCCATTCTGTGACTTCACACACCTCCATTCTGTGACTTCTCACACCTCCATTCTGAGTTCACACACCTCCATTCTGTGACTTCACACACCTCCATTCCGTGACTTCACACACCTCCATTCTGTGACTTCACACACCTCCATTCTATGACTTCACACACCTCCATTCTATGACTTCACACAGCTCCATTCTGCCTTCACACACTTCCATTTGACTTCAAACACCTGTATTCTATGACTTCACACACCTCCTTTCTGAGTTGAGACACCTCCATTCTGATAATTCCCACCCCTAAAATCTGACTTCACACACCTCCATTCTATGACTTCACACACCTGCATTCTGTGACTTCAAAAACCAAATGCTATGACTTCAAACACCTCCATTCTATGACTTCACACACCTCCATTCTCAGACTTCACAAACCTCCACTCTGTGACTTTACACACCTCCACTCTGTGACTACACACACCTCCATTCTGTGATTTCACACACCTAAATTTGGACTTCACACACTTCCATTCTGTGACTTCACACACCTATATTCTGTGACTTCACACACCTCAATTTCTGACTTCACACACTTCCATTCTATGACTTCCACACCTCCATTCTGTAACTTCACATACCACCATTCTATGACTTCACACTCCTCCATTGTGACTTCACATACCTCCATTCTATGAGTTCACACACCTCCATTCTGACTTCACACACCTCGATTCTATGACTTCACACACCTCCATTCTGACTTCACACACCTCTATTCTATGACTTAGCACACCTCAATTCTGATTTCACTCACCTCCATTCTGTGACTTCACACACCTCCATGACATGACTTTACATACCTCCATTCGATGACTTCACACACCTCCATTCTTTGACTTCACACACCTCCATTTTGACTTCACACACCTCCATTCTGTGACTTTACACACTTCCATTTGTGACTTCACACACCACCTTTTTGACTTCACACACCTTCATTCTGTGACTTCACACACCTCCATTTTGTGACTTCACACACCTCCGTTTTGACTTCACACACATCCATTCTTTGACTTCACACACCTCCATTGTTTGCCTTCACACAACTCCATTTTGACTACACACACCTCGATTCTATGTCTTCACACACCTTCATTCTTACTGCAGAAATCTCCATTCTATGACTTCACAAACCTCCCTTCTGTAAATTCACACACCTCCATTCTGTGATTTCATACACCTCCATTCTGTGACTTCACACACCTCCATTCTATGACTTCACACACCTCCATTCTATGACTTCACACACCTCCATTCTGCCTTCACACACTTCCATTTGACTTCAAACACCTGTATTCTATGACTTCACACACCTCCTTTCTGAGTTGAGACACCTCCATTCTGTTACTTCCCACCCCTAAAATCTGACTTCACACACCTCCATTCTATGACTTCACACACCTGCATTCTGTGACTTCAAAAACCAAATTCTATGACTTCAAACACCTCCATTCTATGACTTCACACACCTCCATTCTCAGACTTCACAAACCTCCACTCTGTGACTTTACACACCTCCACTCTGTGACTACACACACCTCCATTCTGTGATTTCACACACCTCAATTTGGACTTCACACACTTCCATTCTGTGACTTCACACACCTCCTTTCTGTGACTTCACACACCTCAATTTTGACTTCACACACTTCCATTCTGTGACTTCACACATCTCCATTCTGTGACTTCATACACCTCCAATGTTTGATTTCACACACCTCCATTCTTGGATTTCACACACCTCCATTCCATGACTTCACACACCTCCATTCTGAATTCACACACCTCCATTCTGAATTCATACACCTCAATTCTGTGACTTCACACACCTCCATTCTATGATTTCCCACACCTCCATTCTTTGACTTCACACACCTCCATTCTATGACTTCACATACCTCCTTTCTGAGTTGACACACCTCCATTCTGTGACTTCACATACCTCCAATCTGACTTCACACACCTCCATTCTATGACTTCACACACCTCCATTCTGTGACTTCAAAAACCAACATTCTATGACTTCACACATCTCCATTGTGGCTTCACACACCTCCATTCTATGAGTTCACACAGCTCCTTTCTGACTGCACACACCTCCATTCTATGACTTCGCACACCTCTATTCTGACTTCACACCCCTCCATTCTGTGACTTCACATACCTCCATTCTTTGACTTCACACCCCTCAATTCTGTGCGTTCACACACCTCTACTCTGTGACTTTACACACCTCCATTCTGTAACTTCACACACCTCCATTCTATGACTTCACACACCTCCATTCTAAGACTTCACACACCTCCATTCTATCACTTCACACATTTCCATTGTTTGACATCATACACCTCCATTCTTTGACTTCACACACCTCTGTTCCATGAATTCACACACCTCCATTCTATGAGTTCACACACGTCCATTCTGTGAGTTCACACACCTCCATTCTTACTTCAGCAACATCCATTCTATGACTTCAGACACCTGCATTCTATGACTTCACACACCTTCTTTCTTACTTCAGCAACATCCATTCTGTGACTTCACACACCTCCCTTCTGTGACTTCACACACCTCCATTCTATGACTTCACACACCTCCATTCTATGACTTCACACCTCCATTCTATGGCTTCACACCTCCATTCCATGACTTCACACACCTTGATTCTCTGAATCACATACCTCCATTCTACGATTTCACACACCTCCATTCTGTGACTTCACACATCTCCATTCTACGACTTCACACACCTCCATTCTGTGACATCACACACCTCCATTCTGAATTCACACAGCTCCTTTCTATGACTTCACACACCTCCTTCTGTGACTTCACACACCTCCATTCTGTGACATCACACACCTCCATTGTGATTTCACACACCTCCCTTCTATGTGTTCACACACCTCCATTCTGAGTTTACACACCTCAATGCTATCACTTCACACACCTCCATTCTGACTTCACACACCTCCATTCTGTGACGTCACACACCTCCATTCTATGATTTCACACACCTCCATTCCATGACTTCACACACCTCCATTCTATGACTTCACACACCTCCATTCTGAATTCACACACCTATATTCTGTGACTTCACACACCTCAATTTCTGACTTCACACACTTCCATTCTATGACTTCCACACCTCCATTCTGTAACTTCACATACCACCATTCTATGACTTCACACACCTCCATTGTGATTTCACATACCTCCATTCTATGACTTCACACACCTCCATTCTGACTTCACACACCTCGATTCTATGACTTCACACACCTCCATTCTGACTTCACACACCTCTATTCTATGACTTAGCACACCTCAATTCTGATTTCACACACCTCCATTCTGTGACTTCACACACCTCCATGACATGACTTTACATACCTCCATTCGATGACTTCACACACCTCCATTCTTTGACTTCACACACCTCCATTTTGACTTCACACACCTCCATTCTGTGACTTTACACACTTCCATTTGTGACTTCACACACCACCTTTTTGACTTCACACACCTTCATTCTGTGACTTCACACACCTCCATTTTGTGACTTCACACACCTCCGTTTTGTCTTCACACACATCCATTCTTTGACTTCACACACCTCCATTGTTTGCCTTCACACAACTCCATTTTGACTACCCACACCTCCATTCTATGTCTTCACACACCTTCATTCTTACTGCAGAAATCTCCATTCTATGACTTCACAAACCTCCCTTCTGTAAATTCACACACCTCCATTCTGAGTTCACACACCTCCATTCTGTGATTTCACACACCTCCATTCTGTGACTTCACACACCTCCATTCTATGACTTCACACACCTCCATTCTATGACTTCACACACCTCCATTCTGCCTTTACACACTTCCATTTGACTTCAAACACCTGTATTCTATGACTTCACACACCTCCTTTCTGAGTTGAGACACCTGCATTCTGTTACTTCCCACCCCTAAAATCTGACTTCACACACCTCCATTCTATGACTTGACACACCTGCATTCTGTGACTTCAAAAACCAAATTCTATGACTTCAAACACCTCCATTCTATGACTTCACACACCTCCATTCTCAGACTTCACAAACCTCCACTCTGTGACTACACACACCTCCATTCTGTGATTTCACACACCTCAAATTGGACTTCACACACTTCCATTCTGTGACTTCACACACCTCCATTCTGTGACTTCACACACCTCAATTTTGACTTCACACACTTCCATTCTGTGACTTCACACATCTCCATTCTGTGACTTCATACACCTCCAGTGTTTGATTTCACACACCTACATTCTTGGATTTCACACACCTCCATTCCATGACTTCACACACCTCCATTCTATGACTTCACACACCTCCATTCTGAATTCACACACCTCCATTCTGACTTCATACACCTCAATTCTGTGACTTCACACACCTCCATTCTATGATTTCCCACACCTCCATTCTTTGACTTCACACACCTCCATTCTATGACTTCACATACGTCCTTTCTGAGTTGACACACCTCCATTCTGTGACTTCACATACCTCCAATCTGACTTCACACACCTCCATTCTATGACTTCACACACCTCAATTCTGTGACTTCAAAAACCAACATTCTATCACTTCACACATCTCCATTGTGCCTTCACACACCTCCATTCTATGAGTTCACACAGCTCCTTTCTGACTGCACACACCTCCATTCTATGACTTCGCACACCTCTATTCTGACTTCACACCCCTCCATTCTGTGACTTCACATACCTCCATTCTTTGACTTCACACCCCTCAATTCTCTGCCTTCATACATCTCCACTCTGTGACTTTACACACCTCCATTCTGTAACTTCACACACCTCCATTCTATGACTTCACACACCTCCATTCTAAGACTTCACACACCTCCATTCTATCACTTCACACATTTCCATTGTTTGACATCATACACCTCCATTCTTTGACTTCACACACCTCTGTTCCATGAATTCACACACCTCCATTCTATGAGTTCACACACGTCCATTCTGTGAGTTCACACACCTCCATTCTTACTTCAGCAACATCCATTCTATGACTTCAGACACCTGCATTCTATGACTTCACACACCTTCTTTCTTACTTCAGCAACATCCATTCTGTGACTTCACACACCTCCCTTCTGTGACTTCACACACCTCCATTCTATGACTTCACACACCTCCATTCTATGACTTCACACCTCCATTCTATGGCTTCACACCTCCATTCCATGACTTCACACACCTTGATTCTCTGAATCACATACCTCCATTCTACGATTTCACACACCTCCATTCTGTGACTTCACACATCTCCATTCTACGACTTCACACACCTCCATTCTGTGACATCACACACCTCCATTCTGAATTCACACAGCTCCTTTCTATGACTTCACACACCTCCTTCTGTGACTTCACACACCTCCATTCTGTGACATCACACACCTCCATTGTGATTTCACACACCTCCCTTCTATGTGTTCACACACCTCCATTCTGAGTTTACACACCTCAATGCTATCACTTCACACACCTCCATTCTGACTTCACACACCTCCATTCTGTGACGTCACACACCTCCATTCTATGATTTCACACACCTCCATTCCATGACTTCACACACCTCCATTCTATGACTTCACACACCTCCATTCTGAATTCACACACCTATATTCTGTGACTTCACACACCTCAATTTCTGACTTCACACACTTCCATTCTATGACTTCCACACCTCCATTCTGTAACTTCACATACCACCATTCTATGACTTCACACACCTCCATTGTGATTTCACATACCTCCATTCTATGACTTCACACACCTCCATTCTGACTTCACACACCTCGATTCTATGACTTCACACACCTCCATTCTGACTTCACACACCTCTATTCTATGACTTAGCACACCTCAATTCTGATTTCACACACCTCCATTCTGTGACTTCACACACCTCCATGACATGACTTTACATACCTCCATTCGATGACTTCACACACCTCCATTCTTTGACTTCACACACCTCCATTTTGACTTCACACACCTCCATTCTGTGACTTTACACACTTCCATTTGTGACTTCACACACCACCTTTTTGACTTCACACACCTTCATTCTGTGACTTCACACACCTCCATTTTGTGACTTCACACACCTCCGTTTTGTCTTCACACACATCCATTCTTTGACTTCACACACCTCCATTGTTTGCCTTCACACAACTCCATTTTGACTACCCACACCTCCATTCTATGTCTTCACACACCTTCATTCTTACTGCAGAAATCTCCATTCTATGACTTCACAAACCTCCCTTCTGTAAATTCACACACCTCCATTCTGAGTTCACACACCTCCATTCTGTGATTTCACACACCTCCATTCTGTGACTTCACACACCTCCATTCTATGACTTCACACACCTCCATTCTATGACTTCACACACCTCCATTCTGCCTTTACACACTTCCATTTGACTTCAAACACCTGTATTCTATGACTTCACACACCTCCTTTCTGAGTTGAGACACCTGCATTCTGTTACTTCCCACCCCTAAAATCTGACTTCACACACCTCCATTCTATGACTTGACACACCTGCATTCTGTGACTTCAAAAACCAAATTCTATGACTTCAAACACCTCCATTCTATGACTTCACACACCTCCATTCTCAGACTTCACAAACCTCCACTCTGTGACTACACACACCTCCATTCTGTGATTTCACACACCTCAAATTGGACTTCACACACTTCCATTCTGTGACTTCACACACCTCCATTCTGTGACTTCACACACCTCAATTTTGACTTCACACACTTCCATTCTGTGACTTCACACATCTCCATTCTGTGACTTCATACACCTCCAGTGTTTGATTTCACACACCTACATTCTTGGATTTCACACACCTCCATTCCATGACTTCACACACCTCCATTCTATGACTTCACACACCTCCATTCTGAATTCACACACCTCCATTCTGACTTCATACACCTCAATTCTGTGACTTCACACACCTCCATTCTATGATTTCCCACACCTCCATTCTTTGACTTCACACACCTCCATTCTATGACTTCACATACGTCCTTTCTGAGTTGACACACCTCCATTCTGTGACTTCACATACCTCCAATCTGACTTCACACACCTCCATTCTATGACTTCACACACCTCAATTCTGTGACTTCAAAAACCAACATTCTATCACTTCACACATCTCCATTGTGCCTTCACACACCTCCATTCTATGAGTTCACACAGCTCCTTTCTGACTGCACACACCTCCATTCTATGACTTCGCACACCTCTATTCTGACTTCACACCCCTCCATTCTGTGACTTCACATACCTCCATTCTTTGACTTCACACCCCTCAATTCTCTGCCTTCATACATCTCCACTCTGTGACTTTACACACCTCCATTCTGTAACTTCACACACCTCCATTCTATGACTTCACACACCTCCATTCTAAGACTTCACACACCTCCATTCTATCACTTCACACATTTCCATTGTTTGACATCATACACCTCCATTCTTTGACTTCACACACCTCTGTTCCATGAATTCACACACCTCCATTCTATGAGTTCACACACGTCCATTCTGTGAGTTCACACACCTCCATTCTTACTTCAGCAACATCCATTCTATGACTTCAGACACCTGCATTCTATGACTTCACACACCTTCTTTCTTACTTCAGCAACATCCATTCTGTGACTTCACACACCTCCCTTCTGTGACTTCACACACCTCCATTCTATGACTTCACACACCTCCATTCTATGACTTCACACCTCCATTCTATGGCTTCACACCTCCATTCCATGACTTCACACACCTTGATTCTCTGAATCACATACCTCCATTCTACGATTTCACACACCTCCATTCTGTGACTTCACACATCTCCATTCTACGACTTCACACACCTCCATTCTGTGACATCACACACCTCCATTCTGAATTCACACAGCTCCTTTCTATGACTTCACACACCTCCTTCTGTGACTTCACACACCTCCATTCTGTGACATCACACACCTCCATTGTGATTTCACACACCTCCCTTCTATGTGTTCACACACCTCCATTCTGAGTTTACACACCTCAATGCTATCACTACACACCTCCATTCTGACTTCACACACCTCCATTCTGTGACGTCACACACCTCCATTCTATGATTTCACACACCTCCATTCCATGACTTCACACACCTCCATTCTATGACTTCACACACCTCCATTCTGAATTCACACACCTATATTCTGTGACTTCACACACCTCAATTTCTGACTTCACACACTTCCATTCTATGACTTCCACACCTCCATTCTGTAACTTCACATACCACCATTCTATGACTTCACACACCTCCATTGTGATTTCACATACCTCCATTCTATGACTTCACACACCTCCATTCTGACTTCACACACCTCGATTCTATGACTTCACACACCTCCATTCTGACTTCACACACCTCTATTCTATGACTTAGCACACCTCAATTCTGATTTCACACACCTCCATTCTGTGACTTCACACACCTCCATGACATGACTTTACATACCTCCATTCGATGACTTCACACACCTCCATTCTTTGACTTCACACACCTCCATTTTGACTTCACACACCTCCATTCTGTGACTTTACACACTTCCATTTGTGACTTCACACACCACCTTTTTGACTTCACACACCTTCATTCTGTGACTTCACACACCTCCATTTTGTGACTTCACACACCTCCGTTTTGTCTTCACACACATCCATTCTTTGACTTCACACACCTCCATTGTTTGCCTTCACACAACTCCATTTTGACTACCCATACCTCCATTCTATGTCTTCACACACCTTCATTCTTACTGCAGAAATCTCCATTCTATGACTTCACAAACCTCCCTTCTGTAAATTCACACACCTCCATTCTGAGTTCACACACCTCCATTCTGTGATTTCACACACCTCCATTCTGTGACTTCACACACCTCCATTCTATGACTTCACACACCTCCATTCTATGACTTCACACACCTCCATTCTGCCTTTACACACTTCCATTTGACTTCAAACACCTGTATTCTATGACTTCACACACCTCCTTTCTGAGTTGAGACACCTGCATTCTGTTACTTCCCACCCCTAAAATCTGACTTCACACACCTCCATTCTATGACTTGACACACCTGCATTCTGTGACTTCAAAAACCAAATTCTATGACTTCAAACACCTCCATTCTATGACTTCACACACCTCCATTCTCAGACTTCACAAACCTCCACTCTGTGACTACACACACCTCCATTCTGTGATTTCACACACCTCAAATTGGACTTCACACACTTCCATTCTGTGACTTCACACACCTCCATTCTGTGACTTCACACACCTCAATTTTGACTTCACACACTTCCATTCTGTGACTTCACACATCTCCATTCTGTGACTTCATACACCTCCAGTGTTTGATTTCACACACCTACATTCTTGGATTTCACACACCTCCATTCCATGACTTCACACACCTCCATTCTATGACTTCACACACCTCCATTCTGAATTCACACACCTCCATTCTGACTTCATACACCTCAATTCTGTGACTTCACACACCTCCATTCTATGATTTCCCACACCTCCATTCTTTGACTTCACACACCTCCATTCTATGACTTCACATACGTCCTTTCTGAGTTGACACACCTCCATTCTGTGACTTCACATACCTCCAATCTGACTTCACACACCTCCATTCTATGACTTCACACACCTCAATTCTGTGACTTCAAAAACCAACATTCTATCACTTCACACATCTCCATTGTGCCTTCACACACCTCCATTCTATGAGTTCACACAGCTCCTTTCTGACTTCACACACCTCCATTCTATGACTTCGCACACCTCTATTCTGACTTCACACCCCTCCATTCTGTGACTTCACATACCTCCATTCTTTGACTTCACACCCCTCAATTCTCTGCCTTCATACATCTCCACTCTGTGACTTTACACACCTCCATTCTGTAACTTCACACACCTCCGTTCTGTGACTTCACACACCTCCATTCTATGACTTCACACACCTCAGTTCTAAGACTTCACACACCTCCATTCTATCACTTCACACACTTCCATTGTTTGACATCATACACCTCCATTCTTTGACTTCACACACCTCCGTTCCATGAATTCACACACCTCCATTCTATGAGTTCACACACGACCATTCTATGAGTTCACACACCTCCATTCTTACTTCAGCAACATCCATTCTATGACTTCAGACACCTCCATTCTATGACTTCACACACCTTCATTCTTACTTCAGCAACATCCATTCTGTGACTTCACACACCTCCCTTCTGTGACTTCACACACCTCCATTCTATGACTTCACACACCTCCATTCTAAGACTTCACACACCTCCATTCTATGACCTCACACACTTCCATTCTATGACTTCACACACCTCCATTTTGTGACTTCACACACCTCCATTCTATGACTTCCCACAACTCCATTCTATGACTTCACACACGTGCATTCTGACTTCACACACCTCCATTCCATGAATTCATACACCTCCATTCTATGATTTCACACACCAACATTCTTTGACTTCACACACCTCCATTCTGTGACTTCACATATCTCCATTCTGACTTCACACACATCCATTCTATGACTTCACAAATCTCCATTCTATGACTTCAGAAACCTCAGTTCCATGACTTCATACACCTCTATTCTATGACTTCACACACCTCCTTTCTTTGACTTCACACACCTCCATTTTGACTTCACACACCACAATTCTGTGACTTCACACACCTCCATTTGTGACTTCACACATCAAAATTTTGACTTTACACACCTCCATTTTGTGACTTCACACACCTCCGTTTTGACTTCACACACATCCATTCTTTGACTTCAAACACCTCCATTGTTTGACTTCACACACCTCTATTGTTTGACTTCACACACCTCCATTCTTTGACTTCACACACCTCCATTCCATGACTTCACAACCTCCATTCTATGAGTTCACACACCTTCATTCTATGAGTTCACAAACTCCATTTTTACTTCCCACACCTCCATTCTATGACTTCACACACCTCCATTCTGTGACTGCAAAAACCCCCATTCTATGACTTCACACACCTCCATTGTGACTTCACACACATCCATTCTAAGACTTCACACAGCTCCATTAAGACTTCACACATCTCCATTCTATGACTTCGCACACCTCTATTCTGACTTCACACACCTCCATTCTATGACTTCACACACCTCCATTGTGACTTCAGACAACACGATTCTGTGACTTCACATACCTCCATTCTATGACTTCACACACCTTCATTCTATGAATTCCCACACCTCCATTCTATGACTTCACACACTTCCAATCGATGACTTCACACACCTCCATTCTATGACTTCACACACCTCCATTCTAGGACTTCACACACCTGCATTCTCACTTCACACACCTCCATTCTATGACTTCATACACCTGCATTCTATGACTTCACACACAAACATACTATGACTTCACACACCTCCATTATGTGACTTCACACATCTCCATTCTGACTTCACACTCCTCCATTCTATGACTTCACACACCTCCATTCTATGACTTCACACACCTCCATTCTGTAACTTCACACACTTCCAATGTTTGACTTCACAAACCTCCATTCCAAGACTTCATACAACTCCATTCTATGACTTCGCACACCTCCATTCTTTGACTTCACACACCTCCAATTTAACTTCACACACCTCCATTCTGTGACTTCACACACCTCCATTCTGTGACTTCACACACCTCCATACCATGACTTCCACACACCTTCAATCTATGACTTCACGCAACTCCATTCTATGACTTCACACACTTCCATTCTATGACTTTACACACCTCCATTCTATGACTTCACATACCTCCATTCTATGACTTCAGACACCTGCATTCTGACTTCACACACCTCCATTCCATGACTTCACACAACTGTATTCTGTGACTTCACACACCTGCGTTCTGTGACTTTACACACCTCCATTCTATGACTTCACATACCTCCATTCTATGATTTCACACACCTCCATTCTGAGACTTCACAAACCTCCACTCTGTGACTTTACACACCTCCACTCTGTGACTACACACACCTCCATTCTGTGATTTCACACACCTCCATTCTATGACTTCACACACATCCATTCTTTGACTTCACACATCTCCATTCTATGAATTCACACACCTGCATTGTGACCTCACACAACTCTATTCTGTGACTTCACACACCTGACTTCTGTGACTTCACACACCTCCATTCTATGACTTCACACACCTCCATTCTATGACTTCACACCAACATACTATGACTTCACACACCAAAATTTATGACGTCACACACCTCCATTCTGTGACTTAACACACCTCCATTCTGACATCACACACCTCCATTCTATGACTTCACACACTTCCATTCTATGACTTCACACACCTACATTCTGTGACTTCACTCACCTCCATTGTGAGTTCACCCACCTCCATTCTGTGACTTCACAGAACTCTATTCTGTGAATTCACACACCTCGATGCACTGACTTCACACACCTCTCTTCTGTGACTTCACACACCTCCATACTTTGACTTCACACACCTCCGTTCCATGAATTCACACACCTCCATTCTATGAGTTCACACACCTCCATTCTATGAGTTCACACACCTCGATTCTTACTTCAGAAACATCCATTCTATGACTTCAGACACCTCCATTCTATGACTTCACACACCTTCATTATTACTTCAGCCACATCCATTCTGTGACTTCACACACCTCCCTTCTGTGACTTCACACACCTCCATTCTATGACTTCACACACCTCCATTCTAAGACTTCACACACCTCCATTCTATGACTTCACACACTTCCATTCTATGACTTCACACACCTCCATTTTGTGACTTCACACACCTCCATTCTATGACTTCCCAAAACTCCATTCTGTGACTTCACACACGTGCATTCTGACTTCACACACCTCCATTCCATGACTTCATACACCACCATTCTATGACTTCACACACCACCATCTTTGACTTCACACACCTCCATTCTGTGACTTCACATATCTCCATTCTGACTTCACACACATCCATTCTATGACTTCACAAATCTCCATTCTATGACTTCAGAAACCTCAATTCCATGACTTCATACACCTCCATTCTATGACTTCACACACCTCCTTTCTTTGACTTCACACACCTCCATTTTGACTTCACACACCACAATTCTGTGACTTCACACACCTCCTTTTGGGACTTCACACATCTCCATTCTGTGACTTCATACACCTCCATTGTTTGATTTCACACACCTCCATTATTGGATTTCACACATCTCCATTCCATGACTTCACACACCTCCATTCTATGAGGTCACACACCTCTATTCTATGAGTTCACACACCTCCATTTTGACTTCACACACCCATATTCTGTGACTTCACACACCTCCATTCTGTGACTTCACACACCTCAATTTTGACTTCACACACTTCCATTCTGTGACTTCACACATCTCCATTCTGTGACTTCATACACCTCCAATGTTTGATTTCACACACCTCCATTCTTGGATTTCAAACACCTCCATTCCATGACTTCACACACCTCCATTCTATGACTTCACACACCTCCATTCTGAATTCACACACCTCCATTCTGACTTCATACACCTCAATTCTGTGACTTCACACACCTCCATTCTATGATTTCCCACACCTCCATTCTTTGACTCTACACACCTCCATTCTCTGACTTCACATACCTCCTTTCTGAGTTGACACACCTCCATTCTGTGACTTCACATACCTCCAATCTGACTTCACACACCTCCATTCTATGACTTCACACACCTCCATTCTGTGACTTCAAAAACCACCATTGTATGACTTCACACATCTCCATTGTGACTTCACACACCTCCATTCTATGAGTTCACACAGCTCCTTTCTGACTTCACACACCTCCATTCTATGACTTCGCACACCTCTATTCTGACTTCACACCCCTCCATTCTGTGACTTCACATACCTCCATTCTTTGACTTCACACCCCTCAATTCTGTGCCTTCACACACCTCCCCTAGGTGACTTTACACACCTCCATTCTGTAACTTCACACACCTCCCTTCTGTGACTTCACACACTTCCATTCTATGACTTCCACACCTCCATTCTGTAACTTCACATACCACCATTCTATGACTTCACACACCTCCACTGTGACTTCACATACCTCCATTCTATGAGTTCACACACCTCCATTCTGACTTAACACACCTCCATTCTATGACTTCACACACCTCCGTTCCATGAATTCACACACCTCCATTCTATGAGTTCACACACGTCCATTCTATGAGTTCACACACCTCCATTCTTACTTCAGCAACATCCATTCTATGACTTCAGACAACTCCATTCTATGACTTCACACACCTTCATTCTTACTTCAGCAACATCCATTCTGTGACTTCACACACCTCCCTTCTGTGACTTCACACACCTCCATTCTATGACTTCACACACCTCCATTCTTTGACTTCACACACCTCCGTTCCATGAATTCACACACCTCCATTCTATGAGTTCACATACCTCCATTCTATGAGTTCACACACCTCGATTCTTACTTCAGCAACATCCATTCTATGACTTCAGACACCTCCATTCTATGACTTCACACACCTTCATTATTACTTCAGCCACATCCATTCTGTGACTTCACACACCTCCCTTCTGTGACTTCACACACCTCCATTCTATGACTTCACACACCTCCATTCTAAGACTTCACACACCTCCATTCTATGACTTCACACACTTCCATTCTATGACTTCACACACCGCCATTTTGTGACTTCACACACCTCCATTCTGTGACTTCCCACAACTCCATTCTATGACTTCACACACGTGCATTCTGACTTCACACACCTCCATTCCATGAATTCATACACCTCCATTCTATGATTTCACACACCAACATTCTTTGACTTCACACACCTCCATTCTGTGACCTCATATATCTCCATTCTGACTTCACACACATCCATTCTATGACTTCACAAATCTCCATTCTATGACTTCAGAAACCTCAATTCCATGACTTCATACACCTCCATTCTATGACTTCACACACCTCCTTTGTTTGACTTCACACACCTCCATTTTGACTTCACACACCACAATTCTGTGACTTCACACACCTCCATTTGGGACTTCACACATCAAAATTTTGACTTCACACACCTCCATTCTGTGACTTCACACACCTCAATTTTGACTTCACACACTTCCATTCTGTGACTTCACACATCTCCATTCTGTGACTTCATACACTTCCATTGTTTGATTTCACACACCTCCATTCTTGGTTTTCACACATCTCCATTCCTTGACCTCACACACCTCCATTCTATGAGGTCACATACCTCTATTCTATGAGTTCACACACCTCCATTTTGACTTCACACACCTATATTCTGTGACTTCACACACCTCCATTCTGTGACTTCACACACCTCAATTTTGACTTCACACACTTCCATTCTGTGACTTCACACATCTCCATTCTGTGACTTCATACACCTCCAATGTTTGATTTCACACACCTCCATTCTTGGATTTCACACACCTCCATTCCATGACTTCACACACCTCCATTCTATGACTTCACACACCTCCATTCTGAATTCACACACCTCCATTCTGAATTCATACACCTCAATTCTGTGACTTCACACACCTCCATTCTATGAATTTACACACGTCCATTCTATGAGTTCACACACTTCCATTCTTACTTCAGCAACATCCATTCTATGACTTCAGACACCTCCATTCTATGACTTCACACACCTTCATTCTTACTTCAGCAACATCCATTCTGTGACTTCACACACCTCCCTTCTGTGACTTCACACACCTCCATTCTATGACTTCACACACTTCCATTCTATGACTTCACACATTTCCATTCTATGACTTCACACACCTCCATTCTGTTACTTCACTCACCTCCATTGTGAGTTCACACACCTACATTCTGTGACTTCACACACCTCCATTCCATGAATTCACACACCTTGATTCTCTGAATCACATACCTCCATTCTACGATTTCACACACCTCCATTCTGTGACTTCACACATCTCCATTCTATGACTTCACACACCTCCATTCTGTGACATCACACACCTCCATTCTGAATTCACACAGCTCCTTTCTATGACTTCACACACCTCCATTCTGTGACTTCATATATCTCCATTCTGACTTCACACACATCCATTCTATGACTTCACAAATCTCCATTCTATGACTTCAGAAACCTCAATTCCATGACTTCATACACCTCCATTCTATGACTTCACACACCTCCTTTCTTTGACTTCACACACCTCCATTTTGACTTCACACACCACAATTCTGTGACTTCACACACCTCCATTTGGGACTTCACACATCAAAATTTTGACTTCACACACCTCCATTCTGTGACTTCACACACCTCAATTTTGACTTCACACACTTCCATTCTGTGACTTCACACATCTCCATTCTGTGACTTCAAACACTTCCATTGTTTGATTTCACACACCTCCATTCTTGGATTTCACACATCTCCATTCCATGACATCACACACCTCCATTCTATGAGGTCACATACCTCTATTCTATGAGTTCACACACCTCCATTTTGACTTCACACACCTATATTCTGTGACTTCACACACCTCCATTCTGTGACTTCACACACCTCAATTTTGACTTCACACACTTCCATTCTGTGACTTCCCACATCTCCATTCTGTGACTTCATACACCTCCAATGTTTGATTTCACACACCTCCATTCTTGGATTTCACACACCTCCATTCCATGACTTCACACACCTCCATTCTATGACTTCACACACCTCCATTCTGAAGTCACACACCTCCATTCTGAATTCATACACCTCAATTCTGTGACTTCACACACCTCCATTCTGTGATTTCCCACACCTCCATTCTTTGTCTTCACACACCTCCATTCTATGACTTCACATACCTCCTTTCTGAGTTGACACACCTCCATTCTGTGACTTCACATACCTCCAATCTGACTTCACACACCTCCATTCTATGACTTCACACACCTCTATTCTGTGACTTCAAAAACCACCATTCTATGACTTCACACATCTCCATTGTGACTTCACACACCTCCATTCTATGAGTTCACAAAGCTCCTTTCTGACTTCACACACCTCCATTCTATGACTTCGCACACCTCTATTCTGACTTCACACCCCTCCATTCTGTGACTTCACATACCTCCATTCTTTGACTTCACACCCCTCAATTCTGTGCCTTCACACACCTCCACTCTGTGACTTTACACACCTCCATTCTGTAACTTCACACACCTCCGTTCTGTGACTTCACACACCTCCATTCTATGACTTCACACACCTCCATTCTAAGACTTCACACACCTCCATTCTATCACTTCACACACTTCCATTGTTTGACATCATACACCTCCATTCTTTGACTTCACACACCTCCGTTCGATGAATTCACACACCTCCATTCTATGACTTCACACACCTCCATTCTGAATTCACACACCTCCATTCTGAATTCATACACCTCAATTCTGTGACTTCACACACCTCCATTCTGTGATTTACCACACCTCCATTCTTTGACTTCACACACCTCCATTCTATGACTTCACATACCTCCTTTCTGAGTTGACACACCTCCATTCTGTGACTTCACATACCTCCAATCTAACTTCACACACCTCCATTCTATGACTTCACACACCTCAATTCTGTGACTTCAAAAACCACCATTCTATGACTTCACACATCTCCATTGTGACTTCACACACCTCCATTCTATGAGTTCACACAGCTCCTTTCTGACTTCACACACCTCCATTCTATGACTTCGCACACCTCTATTCTGACTTCACACCCCTCCATTCTGTGACTTCACATACCTCCATTCTTTGACTTCACACCCCTCAATTCTGTGCCTTCACACACCTCCACTCTGTGACTTTACACACCTCCATTCTGTAACTTCACACACCTCCCTTCTGTGACTTCACACACCTCCATTCTATGACTTCACACACCTCCATTCTAAGACTTCACACACTTCCATTCTATCACTTCACACACTTCCATTGTTTGACATCATACACCTCCATTCTTTGACTTCACACACCTCCGTTCCATGAATTCACACACCTCCATTCTATGAATTTACACACGTCCATTCTATGAGTTCACACACTTCCATTCTTACTTCAGCAACATCCATTCTATGACTTCAGACACCTCCATTCTATGACTTCACACAACTTCATTCTTATTTCAGCAACATCCATTCTGTGACTTCACACACCTCCCTTCTGTGACTTCACACACCTCCATTCTATGACTTCACACACCTCCATTCTATGACTTCACACCTCCATTCTATGGCTTCACACCTCCATTCTATGTCTTCACACACCAACATTTATGACGTCACACACCACCATTCTGAGACTTCACACACCTTCATTCTGACATAACACACCTACATTCTATGACTTCACACATTTCCATTCTATGACTTCACACACCTCCATTCTGTGACTTCACTCACCTCCATTGTGAGTTCACACACATACATTCTGTGACTTCACACACCTCCATTCCATGACTTCACACACCTTGATTCTCTGAATCACATACCTCCATTCTACGATTTCACACACCTCCATTATGTGACTTCACACATCTCCATTCTATGACTTCACACACCTCCATTCTGTGACATCACACACCTCCATTCTGAATTCACACAGCTCCTTTCTATGACTTCACACACCTCCTTCTGTGACTTCACACACCTCTATTCTATGACTTCACACACCTCCATTGTGATTTCACACACCTCCCTTCTATGTGTTCACACACGTCCATTCTGAGTTTACACACCTCAATGCTATCACTTCACACACCTCCATTCTGAATTCACACACCTCCATTCTCTGACTTCACACACCTCCATTCTATGATTTCACACACCTCCATTCCATGACTTCACACACCTCCATTCTATGACTTCACACACCTCCATTCTGAATTCACACACCTATATTCTGTGACTTCACACACATCAATTTCTGACTTCACCCACTTCCATTCTATGACTTCCACACCTCCATTCTGTAAATTCACATACCACCATTCTATGACTTCACACACCTCCATTGTGACTTCACATACCTCCATTCTATGAGTTCACACACCTCCATTCTGACTTCACACACCTCCATTCTATGACTTCACACACCTCCATTCTGACTTCACACACCTATATTCTATGACTTAGCACAAATCAATTCTGATTTCACACACCTCCATTCTGTGTCTTCACACACCTCCATGACATGACTTTACATACCTCCATTCTAAGACTTCACACACCTCCATTCTATCACTTCACACACTTCCATTGTTTGACATCATACACCTCCATTCTTTGACTTCAAACACCTCCGTTCCATGAATTCATACACCTCCATTCTATGAATTCACACACGTCCATTCTATGAGTTCACACACCTCCATTCTTACTTCAGCAACATCCATTCTATGACTTCAGACACCTCCATTCTATGACTTCACACACCTTCATTCTTACTTCAGCAACATCCATTCTGTGACTTCACACACCTCCCTTCTGTGACTTCACAAACCTCCATTCTATGACTTCACACACCTCCATTCTATGACTTCACACCTCCATTCTATGGCTTCACACCTCCATTCTATGTCTTCACACACCAACATTTATGACGTCACACACCACCATTCTGAGACTTCACACACCTCCATTCTGACATAACACACCTACATTCTATGAATTCACACATTTCCATTCTATGACTTCACACACCTCCATTCTATGACTTCACTCACCTCCATTGTGAGTTCACACACATACATTCTGTGACTTCACACACCTCCATTCCATGACTTCACACACCTTGATTCTCTGACTCACATACCTCCAGTCTACGATTTCACACACCTCCATTCTGTGACTTCACATATGTCCATTCTATGACTTCACACACCTCCATTCTGTGACATCACACACCTCCACTCTGAATTCAGACAGCTCCTTTCTATGACTTCACACATCTCCTTCTGTGACTTCTCACACCTCTATTCTATGACTTCACACACCTCCATTGTCATTTCACACACCTCCCTTCTATGTGTTCACACACCTCCATTCTGAGTTTACACACCTCAATGCTATCACTTCACACACCTCCATTCTGACTTCACACACCTCCATTCTGTGACTTCACACACCTCCATTCTATGATTTCACACACCTCCATTCCATGACTTCATACACCTCCATTCTATGACTTCACACACCTCCATTCTGAATTCACACACCTATATTCTGTGACTTCACACACCTCAATTTCTGACTTCACACACTTCCATTCTATGACTTCCACACCTCCATTCTGTAACTTCACATACCACCATTCTATGACTTCACACACCTCCATTGTGACTTCACATACCTCCATTCTATGAGTTCACACACCTTCATTCTGACTTCACACACCTCCATTCTGACTTCACACACCTCTATTCTATGACTTAGCACAAATCAATTCTGATTTCACACACCTCCATTCTGTGACTTCACACACCTCCATGACATGACTTTACATACCTCCATTCGATGACTTCACACACCTCCATTCTTTGACTTCACACACCTCCATTTTGACTTCACACACCTCCATTCTGTGACTTTACACACGTCCATTTGTGACTTCACACATCACCTTTTTGACTTCACACACCTTCATTCTGTGACTTCACACACCTCCATTTTGTGACTTCACACACCTCCGTTTTGACTTCACACACATCCATTCTTTGACTTCACACACCTACATTGTTTGACTTCACACACCTCTATTTTTTGACTTCACACACCTCCATTCTTTGACTTCACACACCTCCATTCCATGACTTCACAACCTCCATTCTATGAGTTCACACACCTTCATTCTATGAGTTCACAAACTCCATTTTTACTTCCCACACCTCCATTCTATGACTTCACACACCTCCATTCTGTGACTGCAAAAACCCCCATTCTATGACTTCACACACCTCCATTGTGACTTCACACACCTACATTCTATGAGTTCAAACACCTCCATTCTGACTTCACACACCTCCATTTAAGACTTCACACAGCTCCATTCTGACTTCACACATCTCCATTCTATGACTTCGCACACCTCTATTCTGACTTCACACACCTCCATTCTATGACTTCACACACCTCCATTGTGACTTCAGACAACTCGATTCTGTGACTTCACATACCTCCATTCTATGACTTCACACGCCTCCATTCTATGACTTCCCACACCTTCATTCTATGACTTCACACACTTCCAATCTATGACTTCACACAACTCCATTCTATGACTTCACACACCTCCATTCTATGACTTCACACAGCTGCATTCTCACTTCACACACCTCCATTCTATGACTTCATACACCTCCATTCTATGACTTCTCACACCAACATACTATGACTTCACACACCTCCATTATGTGACTTCACACATCTCCATTCTGACTTCACACTCCTCCATTCTATGACTTCACACACCTCCATTCTATGACTTCACACACCTCCATTCTGTAACTTCACACACTTCCAATGTTTGACTTCACAAACCTCCATTCCATGACTTCATACAACTCCATTCTATGACTTCGCACACCTCCATTCTTTGACTTCACACACCTCTATTTTAACTTCACACACCTCCATTCTGTGACTTCACACACCTCCTTTCTGGGACTTCACACACCTCCATTGTGAGTTCACACACATACATTCTGTGACTTCACACACCTCCATTCCATGACTTCACACACCTTGATTCTCTGAATCACATACCTCCATTCTACGATTTCACACACCTCCATTATGTGACTTCACACATCTCCATTCTATGACTTCACACACCTCCATTCTGTGACATCACACACCTCCATTCTGAATTCACACAGCTCCTTTCTATGACTTCACACACCTCCTTCTGTGACTTCACACACCTCTATTCTATGACTTCACACACCTCCATTGTGATTTCACACACCTCCCTTCTATGTGTTCACACACGTCCATTCTGAGTTTACACACCTCAATGCTATCACTTCACACACCTCCATTCTGAATTCACACACCTCCATTCTCTGACTTCACACACCTCCATTCTATGATTTCACACACCTCCATTCCATGACTTCACACACTTCCATTCTATGACTTCACACACCTCCATTCTGAATTCACACACCTATATTCTGTGACTTCACACACATCAATTTCTGACTTCACCCACTTCCATTCTATGACTTCCACACCTCCATTCTGTAAATTCACATACCACCATTCTATGACTTCACACACCTCCATTGTGACTTCACATACCTCCATTCTATGAGTTCACACACCTCCATTCTGACTTCACACACCTCCATTCTATGACTTCACACACCTCCATTCTGACTTCACACACCTATATTCTATGGCTTCACACACCTCCATTGTGATTTCACACACCTTCCTTCTATGTGTTCACACACCTCCATTCTGAGTTTACACACCTCAATGCTATCACTTCACACACCTCCATTCTGACTTCACACACCTCCATTCTGTGACTTCACACACCTCCATTCTATGATTTCACACACCTCCATTCCATGACTTCATACACCTCCATTCTATGACTTCACACACCTCCATTCTGAATTCACACACCTATATTCTGTGACTTCACACACCTCAATTTCTGACTTCACACACTTCCATTCTATGACTTCCACACCTCCATTCTGTAACTTCACATACCACCATTCTATGACTTCACACACCTCCATTGTGACTTCACATACCTCCATTCTATGAGTTCACACACCTCCATTCTGACTTCACACACCTCCATTCTGACTTCACACACCTCTATTCTATGACTTAGCACAAATCAATTCTGATTTCACACACCTCCATTCTGTGATTTCACACACCTCCATGACATGACTTTACATACCTCCATTCGATGACTTCACACACCTCCATTCTTTGACTTCACACACCTCCATTTTGACTTCACACACCTCCATTCTGTGACTTTACACACGTCCATTTGTGACTTCACACATCACCTTTTTGACTTCACACACCTTCATTCTGTGACTTCACACACCTCCATTTTGTGACTTCACACACCTCCGTTTTGACTTCACACACATCCATTCTTTGACTTCACACACCTCCATTGTTTGACTTCACACACCTCTATTGTTTGACTTCACACACCTCCATTCTTTGACTTCACACACCTCCATTCCATGACTTCACAACCTCCATTCTATGAGTTCACACACCTTCATTCTATGAGTTCACAAACTCCATTTTTACTTCCCACACCTCCATTCTATGACTTCACACACCTCCATTCTGTGACTGCAAAAACCCCCATTCTATGACTTCACACACCTCCATTGTGACTTCACACACCTACATTCTATGAGTTCAAACACCTCCATTCTGACTTCACACACCTCCATTTAAGACTTCACACAGCTCCATTCTGACTTCACACATCTCCATTCTATGACTTCGCACACCTCTATTCTAACTTCACACACCTCCATTCTATGACTTCACACACCTCCATTGTGACTTCAGACAACTCGATTCTGTGACTTCACATACCTCCATTCTATGACTTCACACGCCTCCATTCTATGACTTCCCACACCTTCATTCTATGACTTCACACACTTCCAATCTATGACTTCACACAACTCCATTCTATGACTTCACACACCTCCATTCTATGACTTCACACAGCTGCATTCTCACTTCACACACCTCCATTCTATGACTTCATACACCTCCATTCTATGACTTCTCACACCAACATACTATGACTTCACACACCTCCATTATGTGACTTCACACATCTCCATTCTGACTTCACACTCCTCCATTCTATGACTTCACACACCTCCATTCTATGACTTCACACACCTCCATTCTGTAACTTCACACACTTCCAATGTTTGACTTCACAAACCTCCATTCCATGACTTCATACAACTCCATTCTATGACTTCGCACACCTCCATTCTTTGACTTCACACACCTCTATTTTAACTTCACACACCTCCATTCTGTGACTTCACACACCTCCTTTCTGGGACTTCACACACCTCCATTGTGAGTTCACACACATACATTCTGTGACTTCACACACCTCCATTCCATGACTTCACACACCTTGATTCTCTGAATCACATACCTCCATTCTACGATTTCACACACCTCCATTATGTGACTTCACACATCTCCATTCTATGACTTCACACACCTCCATTCTGTGACATCACACACCTCCATTCTGAATTCACACAGCTCCTTTCTATGACTTCACACACCTCCTTCTGTGACTTCACACACCTCTATTCTATGACTTCACACACCTCCATTGTGATTTCACACACCTCCCTTCTATGTGTTCACACACGTCCATTCTGAGTTTACACACCTCAATGCTATCACTTCACACACCTCCATTCTGAATTCACACACCTCCATTCTCTGACTTCACACACCTCCATTCTATGATTTCACACACCTCCATTCCATGACTTCACACACCTCCATTCTATGACTTCACACACCTCCATTCTGAATTCACACACCTATATTCTGTGACTTCACACACATCAATTTCTGACTTCACCCACTTCCATTCTATGACTTCCACACCTCCATTCTGTAAATTCACATACCACCATTCTATGACTTCACACACCTCCATTGTGACTTCACATACCTCCATTCTATGAGTTCACACACCTCCATTCTGACTTCACACACCTCCATTCTATGACTTCACACACCTCCATTCTGACTCCACACACCTATATTCTATGACTTAGCACAAATCAATTCTGATTTCACACACCTCCATTCTGTGTCTTCACACACCTCCATGACATGACTTTACATACCTCCATTCTAAGACTTCACACACCTCCATTCTATCACTTCACACACTTCCATTGTTTGACATCATACACCTCCATTCTTTGACTTCACACACCTCCGTTCCATGAATTCACACACCTCCATTCTATGAATTCACACACGTCCATTCTATGAGTTCACACATCTCCATTCTTACTTCAGCAACATCCATTCTATGACTTCAGACACCTCCATTCTATGACTTCACACACCTTCATTCTTACTTCAGCAACATCCATTCTGTGACTTCACACACCTCCCTTCTGTGACTTCACAAACCTCCATTCTATGACTTCACACACCTCCATTCTATGACTTCACACCTCCATTCTATGGCTTCACACCTCCATTCTATGTCTTCACACACCAACATTTATGACGTCACACACCACCATTCTGAAACTTCACACACCTCCATTCTGACATAACACACCTACATTCTATGACTTCACACATTTCCATTCTATGACTTCACACACCTCCATTCTATGACTTCACTCACCTCCATTGTGAGTTCACACACATACATTCTGTGACTTCACACACCTCCATTCCATGACTTCACACACCTTGATTCTCTGAATCACATACCTCCAGTCTACGATTTCACACACCTCCATTCTATGACTTCACATATGTCCATTCTATGACTTCACACACCTCCATTCTGTGACATCACACACCTCCACTCTGAATTCAGACAGCTCCTTTCTATGACTTCACACACCTCCTTCTGTGACTTCACACACCTCTATTCTATGACTTCACACACCTCCATTGTCATTTCACACACCTCCCTTCTATGTGTTCACACACCTCCATTCTGAGTTTACACACCTCAATGCTATCAGTTCACACACCTCCATTCTGACTTCACACACCTCCATTCTGTGACTTCACACACCTCCATTCTATGATTTCACACACCTCCATTCCATGACTTCATACACCTCCATTCTATGACTTCACACACCTCCATTCTGAATTCACACACCTATATTCTGTGACTTCACACACCTCAATTTCTGACTTCACACACTTCCATTCTATGACTTCCACACCTCCATTCTGTAACTTCACATACCACCATTCTATGACTTCACACACCTCCATTGTGACTTCACATACCTCCATTCTATGAGTTCACACACCTCCATTCTGACTTCACACACCTCCATTCTGACTTCACACACCTCTATTCTATGACTTAGCACAAATCAATTCTGATTTCACACACCTCCATTCTGTGACTTCACACACCTCCATGACATGACTTTACATACCTCCATTCGATGACTTCAAACACCTCCATTCTTTGACTTCACACACCTCCATTTTGACTTCACACACCTCCATTCTGTGACTTTACACACGTCCATTTGTGACTTCACACATCATCTTTTTGACTTCACACACCTTCATTCTGTGACTTCACACACCTCCATTTTGTGACTTCACACACCTCCGTTTTGACTTCACACACATCCATTCTTTGACTTCACACACCTCCATTGTTTGATTTCACACACCTCTATTGTTTGACTTCACACACCTCCATTCTTTGACTTCACACACCTCCATTCCATGACTTCACAACCTCCATTCTATGAGTTCACACACCTTCATTCTATGAGTTCACAAACTCCATTTTTACTTCCCACACCTCCATTCTATGACTTCACACACCTCCATTCTGTGACTGCAAAAACCCCCATTCTATGACTTCACACACCTCCATTGTGACTTCACACACCTACATTCTATGAGTTCAAACACCTCCATTCTGACTTCACACACCTCCATTTAAGACTTCACACAGCTCCATTCTGACTTCACACATCTCCATTCTATGACTTCGCACACCTGTATTCTGACTTCACACACCTCCATTCTATGACTTCACACACCTCCATTGTGACTTCAGACAACTCGATTCTGTGACTTCACATACCTCCATTCTATGACTTCACACGCCTCCATTCTATGACTTCCCACACCTTCATTCTATGACTTCACACACTTCCAATCTATGACTTCACACAACTCCATTCTATGACTTCACACACCTCCATTCTATGACTTCACACAGCTGCATTCTCACTTCACACACCTCCATTCTATGACTTCATACACCTCCATTCTATGACTTCTCACACCAACATACTATGACTTCACACACCTCCATTATGTGACTTCACACATCTCCATTCTGACTTCACACTCCTCCATTCTATGACTTCACACACCTCCATTCTATGACTTCACACACCTCCATTCTGTAACTTCACACACTTCCAATGTTTGACTTCACAAACCTCCATTCCATGACTTCATACAACTCCATTCTATGACTTCGCACACCTCCATTCTTTGACTTCACACACCTCTATTTTAACTTCACACACCTCCATTCTGTGACTTCACACACCTCAATTTTGACTTCACACACTTCCATTCTGTGACTTCCCACATCTCCATTCTGTGACTTCATACACCTCCAATGTTTGATTTCACACACCTCCATTCTTGGATTTCACACACCTCCATTCCATGACTTCACACACCTCCATTCTATGACTTCACACACCTCCATTCTGAAGTCACACACCTCCATTCTGAATTCATACACCTCAATTCTGTGACTTCACACACCTCCATTCTGTGATTTCCCACACCTCCATTCTTTGTCTTCACACACCTCCATTCTATGACTTCACATACCTCCTTTCTGAGTTGACACACCTCCATTCTGTGACTTCACATACCTCCAATCTGACTTCACACACCTCCATTCTATGACTTCACACACCTCTATTCTGTGACTTCAAAAACCACCATTCTATGACTTCACACATCTCCATTGTGACTTCACACACCTCCATTCTATGAGTTCACAAAGCTCCTTTCTGACTTCACACACCTCCATTCTATGACTTCGCACACCTCTATTCTGACTTCACACCCCTCCATTCTGTGACTTCACATACCTCCATTCTTTGACTTCACACCCCTCAATTCTGTGCCTTCACACACCTCCACTCTGTGACTTTACACACCTCCATTCTGTAACTTCACACACCTCCGTTCTGTGACTTCACACACCTCCATTCTATGACTTCACACACCTCCATTCTAAGACTTCACACACCTCCATTCTATCACTTCACACACTTCCATTGTTTGACATCATACACCTCCATTCTTTGACTTCACACACCTCCGTTCGATGAATTCACACACCTCCATTCTATGACTTCACACACCTCCATTCTGAATTCACACACCTCCATTCTGAATTCATACACCTCAATTCTGTGACTTCACACACCTCCATACTGTGATTTACCACACCTCCATTCTTTGACTTCACACACCTCCATTCTATGACTTCACATACCTCCTTTCTGAGTTGACACACCTCCATTCTGTGACTTCACATACCTCCAATCTAACTTCACACACCTCCATTCTATGACTTCACACACCTCAATTCTGTGACTTCAAAAACCACCATTCTATGACTTCACACATCTCCATTGTGACTTCACACACCTCCATTCTATGAGTTCACACAGCTCCTTTCTGACTTCACACACCTCCATTCTATGACTTCGCACACCTCTATTCTGACTTCACACCCCTCCATTCTGTGACTTCACATACCTCCATTCTTTGACTTCACACCCCTCAATTCTGTGCCTTCACACACCTCCACTCTGTGACTTTACACACCTCCATTCTGTAACTTCACACACCTCCCTTCTGTGACTTCACACACCTCCATTCTATGACTTCACACACCTCCATTCTAAGACTTCACACACTTCCATTCTATCACTTCACACACTTCCATTGTTTGACATCATACACCTCCATTCTTTGACTTCACACACCTCCGTTCCATGAATTCACACACCTCCATTCTATGAATTTACACACGTCCATTCTATGAGTTCACACACTTCCATTCTTACTTCAGCAACATCCATTCTATGACTTCAGACACCTCCATTCTATGACTTCACACAACTTCATTCTTATTTCAGCAACATCCATTCTGTGACTTCACACACCTCCCTTCTGTGACTTCACACACCTCCATTCTATGACTTCACACACCTCCATTCTATGACTTCACACCTCCATTCTATGGCTTCACACCTCCATTCTATGTCTTCACACACCAACATTTATGACGTCACACACCACCATTCTGAGACTTCACACACCTTCATTCTGACATAACACACCTACATTCTATGACTTCACACATTTCCATTCTATGACTTCACACACCTCCATTCTGTGACTTCACTCACCTCCATTGTGAGTTCACACACATACATTCTGTGACTTCACACACCTCCATTCCATGACTTCACACACCTTGATTCTCTGAATCACATACCTCCATTCTACGATTTCACACACCTCCATTATGTGACTTCACACATCTCCATTCTATGACTTCACACACCTCCATTCTGTGACATCACACACCTCCATTCTGAATTCACACAGCTCCTTTCTATGACTTCACACACCTCCTTCTGTGACTTCACACACCTCTATTCTATGACTTCACACACCTCCATTGTGATTTCACACACCTCCCTTCTATGTGTTCACACACGTCCATTCTGAGTTTACACACCTCAATGCTATCACTTCACACACCTCCATTCTGAATTCACACACCTCCATTCTCTGACTTCACACACCTCCATTCTATGATTTCACACACCTCCATTCCATGACTTCACACACCTCCATTCTATGACTTCACACACCTCCATTCTGAATTCACACACCTATATTCTGTGACTTCACACACATCAATTTCTGACTTCACCCACTTCCATTCTATGACTTCCACACCTCCATTCTGTAAATTCACATACCACCATTCTATGACTTCACACACCTCCATTGTGACTTCACATACCTCCATTCTATGAGTTCACACACCTCCATTCTGACTTCACACACCTCCATTCTATGACTTCACACACCTCCATTCTGACTTCACACACCTATATTCTATGACTTAGCACAAATCAATTCTGATTTCACACACCTCCATTCTGTGTCTTCACACACCTCCATGACATGACTTTACATACCTCCATTCTAAGACTTCACACACCTCCATTCTATCACTTCACACACTTCCATTGTTTGACATCATACACCTCCATTCTTTGACTTCAAACACCTCCGTTCCATGAATTCATACACCTCCATTCTATGAATTCACACACGTCCATTCTATGAGTTCACACACCTCCATTCTTACTTCAGCAACATCCATTCTATGACTTCAGACACCTCCATTCTATGACTTCACACACCTTCATTCTTACTTCAGCAACATCCATTCTGTGACTTCACACACCTCCCTTCTGTGACTTCACAAACCTCCATTCTATGACTTCACACACCTCCATTCTATGACTTCACACCTCCATTCTATGGCTTCACACCTCCATTCTATGTCTTCACACACCAACATTTATGACGTCACACACCACCATTCTGAGACTTCACACACCTCCATTCTGACATAACACACCTACATTCTATGAATTCACACATTTCCATTCTATGACTTCACACACCTCCATTCTATGACTTCACTCACCTCCATTGTGAGTTCACACACATACATTCTGTGACTTCACACACCTCCATTCCATGACTTCACACACCTTGATTCTCTGACTCACATACCTCCAGTCTACGATTTCACACACCTCCATTCTGTGACTTCACATATGTCCATTCTATGACTTCACACACCTCCATTCTGTGACATCACACACCTCCACTCTGAATTCAGACAGCTCCTTTCTATGACTTCACACATCTCCTTCTGTGACTTCTCACACCTCTATTCTATGACTTCACACACCTCCATTGTCATTTCACACACCTCCCTTCTATGTGTTCACACACCTCCATTCTGAGTTTACACACCTCAATGCTATCACTTCACACACCTCCATTCTGACTTCACACACCTCCATTCTGTGACTTCACACACCTCCATTCTATGATTTCACACACCTCCATTCCATGACTTCATACACCTCCATTCTATGACTTCACACACCTCCATTCTGAATTCACACACCTATATTCTGTGACTTCACACACCTCAATTTCTGACTTCACACACTTCCATTCTATGACTTCCACACCTCCATTCTGTAACTTCACATACCACCATTCTATGACTTCACACACCTCCATTGTGACTTCACATACCTCCATTCTATGAGTTCACACACCTTCATTCTGACTTCACACACCTCCATTCTGACTTCACACACCTCTATTCTATGACTTAGCACAAATCAATTCTGATTTCACACACCTCCATTCTGTGACTTCACACACCTCCATGACATGACTTTACATACCTCCATTCGATGACTTCACACACCTCCATTCTTTGACTTCACACACCTCCATTTTGACTTCACACACCTCCATTCTGTGACTTTACACACGTCCATTTGTGACTTCACACATCACCTTTTTGACTTCACACACCTTCATTCTGTGACTTCACACACCTCCATTTTGTGACTTCACACACCTCCGTTTTGACTTCACACACATCCATTCTTTGACTTCACACACCTACATTGTTTGACTTCACACACCTCTATTTTTTGACTTCACACACCTCCATTCTTTGACTTCACACACCTCCATTCCATGACTTCACAACCTCCATTCTATGAGTTCACACACCTTCATTCTATGAGTTCACAAACTCCATTTTTACTTCCCACACCTCCATTCTATGACTTCACACACCTCCATTCTGTGACTGCAAAAACCCCCATTCTATGACTTCACACACCTCCATTGTGACTTCACACACCTACATTCTATGAGTTCAAACACCTCCATTCTGACTTCACACACCTCCATTTAAGACTTCACACAGCTCCATTCTGACTTCACACATCTCCATTCTATGACTTCGCACACCTCTATTCTGACTTCACACACCTCCATTCTATGACTTCACACACCTCCATTGTGACTTCAGACAACTCGATTCTGTGACTTCACATACCTCCATTCTATGACTTCACACGCCTCCATTCTATGACTTCCCACACCTTCATTCTATGACTTCACACACTTCCAATCTATGACTTCACACAACTCCATTCTATGACTTCACACACCTCCATTCTATGACTTCACACAGCTGCATTCTCACTTCACACACCTCCATTCTATGACTTCATACACCTCCATTCTATGACTTCTCACACCAACATACTATGACTTCACACACCTCCATTATGTGACTTCACACATCTCCATTCTGACTTCACACTCCTCCATTCTATGACTTCACACACCTCCATTCTATGACTTCACACACCTCCATTCTGTAACTTCACACACTTCCAATGTTTGACTTCACAAACCTCCATTCCATGACTTCATACAACTCCATTCTATGACTTCGCACACCTCCATTCTTTGACTTCACACACCTCTATTTTAACTTCACACACCTCCATTCTGTGACTTCACACACCTCCTTTCTGGGACTTCACACACCTCCATTGTGAGTTCACACACATACATTCTGTGACTTCACACACCTCCATTCCATGACTTCACACACCTTGATTCTCTGAATCACATACCTCCATTCTACGATTTCACACACCTCCATTATGTGACTTCACACATCTCCATTCTATGACTTCACACACCTCCATTCTGTGACATCACACACCTCCATTCTGAATTCACACAGCTCCTTTCTATGACTTCACACACCTCCTTCTGTGACTTCACACACCTCTATTCTATGACTTCACACACCTCCATTGTGATTTCACACACCTCCCTTCTATGTGTTCACACACGTCCATTCTGAGTTTACACACCTCAATGCTATCACTTCACACACCTCCATTCTGAATTCACACACCTCCATTCTCTGACTTCACACACCTCCATTCTATGATTTCACACACCTCCATTCCATGACTTCACACACTTCCATTCTATGACTTCACACACCTCCATTCTGAATTCACACACCTATATTCTGTGACTTCACACACATCAATTTCTGACTTCACCCACTTCCATTCTATGACTTCCACACCTCCATTCTGTAAATTCACATACCACCATTCTATGACTTCACACACCTCCATTGTGACTTCACATACCTCCATTCTATGAGTTCACACACCTCCATTCTGACTTCACACACCTCCATTCTATGACTTCACACACCTCCATTCTGACTTCACACACCTATATTCTATGGCTTCACACACCTCCATTGTGATTTCACACACCTTCCTTCTATGTGTTCACACACCTCCATTCTGAGTTTACACACCTCAATGCTATCACTTCACACACCTCCATTCTGACTTCACACACCTCCATTCTGTGACTTCACACACCTCCATTCTATGATTTCACACACCTCCATTCCATGACTTCATACACCTCCATTCTATGACTTCACACACCTCCATTCTGAATTCACACACCTATATTCTGTGACTTCACACACCTCAATTTCTGACTTCACACACTTCCATTCTATGACTTCCACACCTCCATTCTGTAACTTCACATACCACCATTCTATGACTTCACACACCTCCATTGTGACTTCACATACCTCCATTCTATGAGTTCACACACCTCCATTCTGACTTCACACACCTCCATTCTGACTTCACACACCTCTATTCTATGACTTAGCACAAATCAATTCTGATTTCACACACCTCCATTCTGTGATTTCACACACCTCCATGACATGACTTTACATACCTCCATTCGATGACTTCACACACCTCCATTCTTTGACTTCACACACCTCCATTTTGACTTCACACACCTCCATTCTGTGACTTTACACACGTCCATTTGTGACTTCACACATCACCTTTTTGACTTCACACACCTTCATTCTGTGACTTCACACACCTCCATTTTGTGACTTCACACACCTCCGTTTTGACTTCACACACATCCATTCTTTGACTTCACACACCTCCATTGTTTGACTTCACACACCTCTATTGTTTGACTTCACACACCTCCATTCTTTGACTTCACACACCTCCATTCCATGACTTCACAACCTCCATTCTATGAGTTCACACACCTTCATTCTATGAGTTCACAAACTCCATTTTTACTTCCCACACCTCCATTCTATGACTTCACACACCTCCATTCTGTGACTGCAAAAACCCCCATTCTATGACTTCACACACCTCCATTGTGACTTCACACACCTACATTCTATGAGTTCAAACACCTCCATTCTGACTTCACACACCTCCATTTAAGACTTCACACAGCTCCATTCTGACTTCACACATCTCCATTCTATGACTTCGCACACCTCTATTCTAACTTCACACACCTCCATTCTATGACTTCACACACCTCCATTGTGACTTCAGACAACTCGATTCTGTGACTTCACATACCTCCATTCTATGACTTCACACGCCTCCATTCTATGACTTCCCACACCTTCATTCTATGACTTCACACACTTCCAATCTATGACTTCACACAACTCCATTCTATGACTTCACACACCTCCATTCTATGACTTCACACAGCTGCATTCTCACTTCACACACCTCCATTCTATGACTTCATACACCTCCATTCTATGACTTCTCACACCAACATACTATGACTTCACACACCTCCATTATGTGACTTCACACATCTCCATTCTGACTTCACACTCCTCCATTCTATGACTTCACACACCTCCATTCTATGACTTCACACACCTCCATTCTGTAACTTCACACACTTCCAATGTTTGACTTCACAAACCTCCATTCCATGACTTCATACAACTCCATTCTATGACTTCGCACACCTCCATTCTTTGACTTCACACACCTCTATTTTAACTTCACACACCTCCATTCTGTGACTTCACACACCTCCTTTCTGGGACTTCACACACCTCCATTGTGAGTTCACACACATACATTCTGTGACTTCACACACCTCCATTCCATGACTTCACACACCTTGATTCTCTGAATCACATACCTCCATTCTACGATTTCACACACCTCCATTATGTGACTTCACACATCTCCATTCTATGACTTCACACACCTCCATTCTGTGACATCACACACCTCCATTCTGAATTCACACAGCTCCTTTCTATGACTTCACACACCTCCTTCTGTGACTTCACACACCTCTATTCTATGACTTCACACACCTCCATTGTGATTTCACACACCTCCCTTCTATGTGTTCACACACGTCCATTCTGAGTTTACACACCTCAATGCTATCACTTCACACACCTCCATTCTGAATTCACACACCTCCATTCTCTGACTTCACACACCTCCATTCTATGATTTCACACACCTCCATTCCATGACTTCACACACCTCCATTCTATGACTTCACACACCTCCATTCTGAATTCACACACCTATATTCTGTGACTTCACACACATCAATTTCTGACTTCACCCACTTCCATTCTATGACTTCCACACCTCCATTCTGTAAATTCACATACCACCATTCTATGACTTCACACACCTCCATTGTGACTTCACATACCTCCATTCTATGAGTTCACACACCTCCATTCTGACTTCACACACCTCCATTCTATGACTTCACACACCTCCATTCTGACTCCACACACCTATATTCTATGACTTAGCACAAATCAATTCTGATTTCACACACCTCCATTCTGTGTCTTCACACACCTCCATGACATGACTTTACATACCTCCATTCTAAGACTTCACACACCTCCATTCTATCACTTCACACACTTCCATTGTTTGACATCATACACCTCCATTCTTTGACTTCACACACCTCCGTTCCATGAATTCACACACCTCCATTCTATGAATTCACACACGTCCATTCTATGAGTTCACACATCTCCATTCTTACTTCAGCAACATCCATTCTATGACTTCAGACACCTCCATTCTATGACTTCACACACCTTCATTCTTACTTCAGCAACATCCATTCTGTGACTTCACACACCTCCCTTCTGTGACTTCACAAACCTCCATTCTATGA
>JANJXV010000977.1:215000-243259 GCA_024803745.1 Megascapheus bottae | reverse complement strand
TAACCCTATTCCTAAACCTAACCCTTACCCTTACCCTAACCCTAACTCTAACCCTAACCTTAACCCTAAACCTTACCCTTACACTAATCCTAACACTAACCCTTACTCTAACTCTAAGCCTAACCTTAACCCAAACCCTTACCTTTACCCTAACCCTAACCCTAACCTTAACCCTAACCCTAACCCCTAACAATAACCGTAACTCTAACCCTAAACCCTAACAATAACCGTAACCATAACCCTAACATTAACGCTTACCCTTACCCTAACCCTAAAACTAACTGTAACCCTAACCCTAACCCTAATCCTTACCCTTTCCCTAACCGTAACCCTAACCCTAACCCTTACCCTTACCCTAACCCTAACCCTAAACCTAACCCTAAACCTAACCGTAACCCTAACCTTAACCCTAACCCTAACCCTAACCCTAACCTTACCCTTACGCTAACCCTAACCCTAAACCTAACCCTAACCCTATCTAACCCTAACCCTTACAATTACCCTAATATTAACCCTATACCTAACCCTAACCCTAACCCTAACCCTAACACCTAACCCTAACCCTAACCCTTACCCTTGCCCTAACCCTAACTCTGCCCCTAACCCTAACCCAGAACCTTACACTTACTCTAAACCTAACCCTAACCCTTACCTAAACCTAACCCTAACCCTAACCCTAACCCTTACCCTTACCCTTACCTTAACACTAACCCTAACCCTAACCATACCCTTACCCTAATGCTAACCCTAAACCTAACCCTAACCCTAACACATACCCTTACCCTAACCCTAACCCTAACCCTAAGCCTAACTCTAACGCTAAACCTATCCCTAAACCTAACCCTAACCCTAACACTTACCCTAAACCTAACCTTAACCCCAACACTAAACCTAACCTTAAAGTTAACCCTAACCCTTAACCTTACCCTTAACCTAACCCTAAACCTAACCCTAACCCTAACCCCAAACCTAACCCTTACCCTAACCCTAATCCTAAACCTAACACTTACCCTTACCCTTACCTCACTCTAAACCTAACTCTAACCCTAACCATAACCTGGACCCTAACCCTTATCCTTACCCTAACCCTAACCCTAACCCTAAACCTAAACCTAACCCTAAACTTAACCGTTACCCTTACCCTAACCATAACCATAACCCTGAACCTAACCCTAACCCTAACCCTAACCCTAACCCTAACCCTTACCCTTACCATAACCCTAACCCTAACCCTAACCATAACCCTTACCCTAACCCTAAACCTAACCCTAATCCTTACCCTAACCCTAAACCTAACACTAATCCTTACCCTTTCCCTAACCCTAACCCTAACCCTAACCATTACCCTTACCCTAACCCTAACCCTAATCCTAACCCTAACACTAACCCTAACTTTAACCCTAACCCTAACCCTAACCCTAACCTTACACTTACACTAGTCTAACCCTAAACCTAACCCTAACTGTATCTAATCCTAAACCTTACCCTTACCCTAACCCTAATCCTAAACCTAACCCTAACACTCACCCTAACCCTAACACCTAACACTAACCCTTACCCTTACCCTAACACTAACCCTAACCCTTACCCTTTGCCCTAACCCTAACCCTAACCCTAACCCTAACCCTAACCCTAACGCTAAACCTTATCCTTACCCTAACCCTAACCCTAAACCTAACCCTAAACTTAACCCTTACCCTTACCCGAACCATAACCCTAACCCTAAACTTAACCCTAACCCTAACCCTTACCCTTACCCTAACCCTAACCCTAATCCTAACCCTAACACTAACCCTAACCTTAACCCTAACCCTAACCCTAACCCTAACTGTATGTAATCCGACCCCTTACCCTTACCCTAACCCGAACCCTAAACCTAACCCTCACCCTAACACCTAACCCTCACCCTTACCCTTACCCTAACCCTAACCCTAAACCTAACCCTAAACTTAACCCCAACCCTTGCCCTAACCCTAACCCTAACTCTAACCCTTACCCTTACCCTAACCCTAACCGTTATCTTAACCCCAACCCTTACCCTAACCATAACCCTAACACTAACCCTAACCCTAAACTTAACCCTAACCCTAATACTAACCCTAACCCTTACCCTAACCCTAACCCTAATCCTAACCCTTACCCTTACCCTAAACCTAACCTTAACTTTAATGCTAACCCTAACCCTAACACTAACCCTTACCCTAACCCTAACCCTAACCCTAATCCTTACCCTAACCCTAACCCTTACCCTTTACCTAATCCTAACCCTAACCCTTACCCTTACCCTAACCCTAACCCTAACCCTTACCCTAAACCTAACCCTAACAATAACCCTAACACTTACCCTAACCCTAACCTTAACCCCAACACTAAACCTAACCTTAACCCTAACCCTAACCCTTACCCTTACCCTAACCCTAACCCTAAACTTAACCCCAACCCTAAACTTAACCCTAACACTATCCCTTACCCTAATACTTACCCTAACCCTAACCCTAATACTAAACCTAACCATTACACTAACCCTAACCCTAACCCTAACCCTAACAGTAACCCTTACCCTTATGCTAACCCTAACCCTAACCTTAACCCTAACCCAAGCCCTAACCCCTAAAAATAACCGTAACCCTAACCCTAACCCTAATGCTTACACTTACCCTAACCCTAACCCTAACCCTAACCCTAACACTTACCCTTACCCTAACCCTAACCCTAACCCTTACCCTAAACTTAACCCTAAACCTAACCCTAACACTTACCATAACCCAAACCCTAACCCTAACACTTATCCTTACCCTAAACCCTTCCCTAACCAGAACCCTTACCATAAACCTAACCCTAACTCTTACCATTACCCTAACACTAAACTTAACCCTAACCCTAACCCTAACACCTAACCCTAACCCTAACCCTTACCCTTACCCTAACCCTAACTCTGCCCCTAACCCTAACCCAGAACCTTACACTTACTCTAAACCTAACCCTAACCCTTACCTAAACATAACCCTAACCCTAACCCTAACCCTTACCCGAACCCTTACCTTAACACTAACCCTAACCCTAACCCTTACCCTTACCCTAACACTAACCCTAACCCTAACCCTAACCCTAACACATACCCTTACCCTAACCCTAACCCTAACCCTAACCCTAACTCTAACTCTAAACCTAACCCTAAACCTAACCCTAGCCCTAACCCTAACACTTACCCTAAATCTAACCTTAACCCCAACACTAAACCTAACCTTAAACTTAACCCTAACCCTTAACCTTACCTTTACCCTAACCCTAAACCTAACCCTAACCCTAACCCCAAACCTAACCCTTACCCTAACCCTAATCCTAAACCTAACACTTACCCTTACCCTTACCTCACCCAAAACCTAACTCTAAACCTAACCATAACCTGGACCCTAACCCTTATCCTTACCCTAACCCTAACCCTAACCCTAAACCTAAACCTAACCCTAAACTTAAACGTTACCCTTACCCTAACCATAACCATAACCCTGAACCTAACCCTAACCCTAACCCTAACCCTTACCCTTACCATAACCCTAACCCTAACCCTAACCATAACCCTTACCCTAACCCTAAACCTAACCCTAATCCTTACCCTAACCCTAAACCTAACACTAATCCTTACCCTTTCCCTAACCCTAACCCTAACCCCAACCATTACCCTTACCCTAACCCTAACCCTAATCCTAACCCTAACACTAACCCTAACTTTAACCCTAACCCTAACCCTAACCCTAACCTTACACTTACACTAGTCTAACCCTAAACCTAACCCTAACTGTATCTAATCCTAAACCTTACCCTTACCCTAACCCTAATCCTAAACCTAACCCTAACACTCACCCTAACCCTAACACCTAACACTAACCCTTACCCTTACCCTAACCCTAACCCTAACCCTTACCCTTTGCCCTAACCCTAACCCTAACCCTAAACCTATCCCTAACCCTAACGCTAACCCTTATCCTTACCCTAACCCTAACCCTAAACCTAACCCTAAACTTAACCCTTACCCTTACCCTTACCATAAACCTAACCCTAAACTTAACCCTAACCCTAACACTTACCCTTACCCTAACCCTAACCCTAATCCTAACCCTAACACTAACCCTAACCTTAACCCTAACCCTAACCCTAACCCTAACTGTATGTAATCCGACCCCTTACCCTTACCCTAACCCGAACCCTAAACCTAACCCTCACCCTAACACCTAACCCTCACCCTTACCCTTACCCTAACCCTAACCCTAAACCTAACCCTAAACTTAACCCCAACCCTTGCCCTAACCCTAACCCTAACTCTAACCCTTACCCTTACCCTAACCCTAACCGTAATCTTAACCCCAACCCTTACCCTAACCATAACCCTAACCCTAACCCTAACCCTAAACTTAACCCTAACCCTAATACTAACCCTAACCCTTACCCTAACCCTAACCCTAATCCTAACCCTTACCCTTACCCTAAACCTAACCTTAACCTTAATGCTAACCCTAACCTTAACACTAACCCTTACCCTAACCCTAACCCTAACCCTAATCCTTACCCTAACCCTAACCCTTACCCTTTACCTAACCCTAACCATAACCCTTACCCTTACCCTAACCCTAACCCTAACCCTTACCCTAAACCTAACCCTAACAATAACCCTAACACTTACCCTAACCCTAACCTTAACCCCAACACTAAACCTAACCTTAACCCTAACCCTAACCCTTACCCTTACCCTAACCCTAACCCTAAACTTAACTCCAACCCTAAACTTAACCCTAACACTATCCCTTACCCTAATACTTACCCTAACCCTAACCCTAATACTAAACCTAACCATTACACTAACCCTAACCCTAACCCTAACCCTAACAGTAACCCTTACCCTTATGCTAACCCTAACCCTAACCTTAACCCTAACCCAAGCCCTAACCCCTAAAAATAACCGTAACCCTAACCCTAACCCTAATGCTTACACTTACCCTAACCCTAACCCTAACCCTAACCCTAACACTTACCCTTACCCTAACCCTAACCCTAACCCTTACCCTAACCCTAACCCTGAACCTAACCCTAACACTTACCCTAACCCAAACCCTAACCCTAACACTTATCCTTACCCTAAACCCTACCCTAACCAGAACCCTTACCATAAACCTAACCCTAACTCTTACCATTACCCTAACACTAAACTTAACCCTAACCCTAAACCTTACCCTAGCCCTTACCCTTACCCTAACCCTAACCCTATCCCTAAACCTTACCCGTACCCTAAAACTAACTCTACCCCTACCCCTAACCCTTACCCTAAACCTAACCCTAACCCTAACCCTTACCCTTACCCTAACCCTAAACCTAACCCTAACCCTAACCCTAAACCTATCCATTTCCCTTACCCTAACTCTAAACCTAACTCTAACTCTTAACCTTACCCTTACCCTAAACCTAACCCTAACACTTACCCTAAGCCTAAGCCTAATCCTAACCCTTACCCTTACCTTAACCCTAACCCTAACCCTAACCCTTACCCTTACTCTAACTCTAACCCTTACTCTCACCATAACCCTTACCCTAACTTTAAACCTAACCCTAACCCTAACCCTTACCCTTACCCTAAACCTAATGCTAACCTTAACCCTAACCCTAACCCTACCCCTAAACCAAACCATAACACTAACCCTAACCTTAATTCTAACCCTATCTCAAACCATAACCCTTACCCTAACACTAACCCTAACCCTAACCCTAAACCTAATTCTTACCCTAACCCTAACCCTAACCCTAATCCTTACCCTTTCCCTAACCCTAACCCTAACCTTAACCCTAACCCTAACCCTAACCCTAACCTTACACTTACACTAAGTCTAACCCTAAACCTAACCCTAACCCTAACCATAACCCTAACTCTAACTCTAAACCTATCCCTAAACCTAACCCTAACCCTAACCCTAACCCTTACCCTAACCCTAACCTTAAACCCAACAATAAACCTAACCTTAAACTTAACCCTATCCCTTAACCTTACCCTTACCCTAACCCTAAACCTAACCCCAACCCTAACCCTAACCCCAAACCTAACCCTAATCCTAAACCTAACACTTACCCTTACCCTTACCTCACCCTAAACCTAAATCTAACCCTAACCATAACCTGGACCCTAACCCTTATCCTTACCCTAACCCTAACCCTAACCCTAAACCTAAAATTAACCCTAAACTTAACCGTTACCCTTACCCTAACCATAACCATAACCCTGAACCTAACCCTAACCCTAACCCTAACCCTTACCCTTACCCAAACCCTAACCCTAACCCTATCCATAACCCGTACCCTAACCCTAAACCTAACCCTAATCCTTACCCTAACCCTAAACCTAACACTAATCCTTACCCTTTCCCTAACCCTAAACCTAACCCTAAACATTACCCTTAACCTAACCCTAACCCTAATCCTAACCCTAACACTAACCCTAACCTTAACCCTAACCCTAACCCTAACCCTAACCTTACACTTACACTAAGTCTAACCCTAAACCTAACCCTAACTGTATCTAATCCTAACCCTTACCCTTACCCTAACCCTAATCTTAAACCTAACCCTAACACTCACACTAACCCTAACACCTAACACTAACCCTTACCCTTACCCTAACCCTAACCCTAACCCTAAACTTAACCCCAACCCTTACCCTAACCCTAACCTTAACCCTTACTCTTACCCTAACCCTAACCGTAATCTTAACTCCAACACTTACCCTAACCCTAACACTAAACCTAACCGTAACCCTAAACTTAACCCTAACCCTATTACTAACCCTAAACCTTACCCTAACCCTAACCCTAATCCTAACACTTACACTTACCCTAACCCTAACCCTAACCTTAATGCTAACCCTAACCCTAACCCTAATCCTTACCCTCACCCTAACCCTTAACCTTTACCTAAACCTAAACATAACCCTTACCCTTACCCTAACCCTAAACCTAAACCTAACCCTGACCCTAACCCTTACCATTATCCTAACCCTAACCCTTACTGTACCCTAACCCTAACCCTAAACCTAACCCTAACCCTAACGCTAACCCTAAACAATACCCTTACCCTTACCCTAACCCTAAACCTAACCTTAAACCTAACGTTAACCTTAACCCTAACCCTTATACTTACCCTAACCCACACCCTAACCCTAACCTAAACCTAACCCTATTCCTAAACCTAACCCTTACCCTTACCCTAACCCTAACCCTAAAGCTAACCCTAACCCTAACTCTAACCCTAACCTTAACCCTAAACCTTACCCTTACACTAATCCTAACACTAACCCTTACCCTAACTCTAAGCCCAACCTTAACCCTAACCCTTACCTTTACCCTAACCCTAACCCTAACCTTAACCCTAACCCTAACCCCTAACAATAACCGTAACTCTAACCCTAACCCCTAACAAAAACCGTAACCATAACCCTAACCCTAACTCTTACCCTTACCATAACCCTAAACCTAACCCTAACCCTAACCCTAACCCTAATCCTTACCCTTTCCCTAACCCTAACCCTAACCCTTACCCTTACCCTAACCCTAACCCTAAACCTAACCCTAAACCTAACACTAACCCTAACCTTAACCCTAACCCTAACCCTAACCCTAACCCTAACCCTAACCTTACCCTTACGCTAACCCTAACCCTAAACCTAACCCTAACCCTATCTAACCCTAACCCTTACAATTACCCTAATATTAACCCTAACCCTAACCCTAACCCTAACCCTAACACCTAACCCTAACCCTAACCCTTACCCTTACCCTAACCCTAACTCTGCCCCTAATCCTAACCCAGAACCTTACACTTACTCTAAACCTAACCCTAACCCTTACCTAAACCTAACCCTTACCCTAACCCTAACCCTTACCCTTATCCTTACCTTAACACTAACCCTAACCCTAACCCTTACCCTTACCCTAACGCTAACCCTAACCCTAACCCTAACCCTAACACATACCCTTACCCTAACCCTAACCCTAACCCTAACCCTAACTCTAACTCTAAACCTAACCCTAAACCTAACCCTAACCCTAACCCTAACACTTACCCTAAACCTAACCTTAACCCCAACACGAAACCTAACCTTAAACTTAACCCTAACCCTTAACCTTACCCTTACCCTAACCCTAAACCTAACCCTAACCCTAACCCCAAACCTAACCCTTACCCTAACCCTAATCCTAAACCTAACACTTACCCTTACGCTTACCTCACCCTAAACCTAACTCTAAACCTAACCATAACCTGGACCCTAACCCTTATCCTTACCCTAACCCTAACCCTAACCCTAAACCTAAACCTAACCCTAAACTTAACCGCTACCCTTACCCTAACCATAACCATAACCCTGAACCTAACCCTAACCCTAACCCTAACTCTTACCCTTACCCAAACCCTAACCCTAACCCTATCCATAACCCTTACCCTAACCCTAAACCTAACCCTAATCCTTACCCTAACCCTAAACCTAACACTAATCCTTACCCTTTCCCTAACCCTAAACCTAACCCTAACCATTACCCTTACCCTAACCCTAACCCTAATCCTAACCCTAACACTAACCCTAACCTTAACCCTAACCCTAACCCTAACCCTAACCTTACACTTACACTAAGTCTAACCCTAAACCTAACCCTAACTGTATCTAATCCTAACCCTTACCCTTACCCTAACCCTAATCCTAAACCTAACCCTAACACTCACACTAACCCTAACACCTAACACTAACCCTTACCCTTACCCTAACCCTAACCCTAACCCTAAACTTAACCCCAACCCTTACCCTAACCCTAACCTTAACCCTTACCCTTACCCTAACCCTAACCGTAATCTTAACTCCAACACTTACCCTAACCCTAACACTAAACCTAACCGTAACCCTAAACTTAACCCTAACCCTATTACTAACCCTAACCCTTACCCTAACCCTAACCCTAATCCTAACACTTAAACTTACCCTAACCCTAACCCTAACCTTAATGCTAACCCTAACCCTAACCCTAATCCTTACCCTAACCCTACCCTTAACCTTTACCTAACCCTAACCATAACCCTTACCCTTACCCTAACCCTAAACCTAAACTCTAACCCTGACCCTAACCCTAAACAATACCCTTACGCTTACCCTAACCCTAAACCTAACCTTAACCCTAACGTTAACCTTAACCCTAACCCTTATACTTACCCTAACCCACACCCTAACCCTAACCTAAACCTAACCCTATTCCTAAACCTAACCCTTACCCTTACCCTAACCCTAACCCTAAAGCTAACCCTAACCCTAACTCTAACCCTAACCTTAACCCTAAACCTTACCCTTACACTAATCCTAACACTAACCCTTACCCTAACTCTAAGCCTAACCTTAACCCTAACCCTTACCTTTACCCTAACCCTAACCCTAACCTTAACCCTAAACCTAACCCCTAACAATAACCGTAACTCTAACCCTAACCCCTAACAAAAACCGTAACCATAACCCTAACCCTAACTCTTACCCTTACCATAACCCTAAACCTAACCCTAACCCAAACCCTAACCCTAATCCTTACCCTTTCCCTAACCCTAACCCTAACCCTAACCCTTACCCTTACCCTAACCCTAACCCTAAACCTAACCCTAAACCTAACCCTAACCCTAACCTTAACCCTAACCCTAACCCTAACCCTAACCTTACCCTTACGCTAACCATAACCCTAAACCTAACCCTAACCCTATCTAACCCTAACCCTTACAATTACCCTAATATTAACCCTAACCCTAACAGTAACCCTAACCCTAACACCTAACCCTAACCCTAACCCTTACCCTTACCCTAACCCTAACTCTGCCCCTAACCCTAACCCAGAACCTTACACTTACTCTAAACCTAACAATAACCCTTACCTAAACCTAACCCTTACCCTAACCCTGACCCTTACCCTTACCCTTACCTTAACACTAACCCTAACCCTAACCCTTACCCTTACCCTAACGCTAAACCTAAACCTAACCCTAACTCTAACTCTAAACCTAACCCTAAACCTAACCCTAACCCTAACCCTAACACTTACCCTAAACCTAACCTTAACCCCAACACTAAACCTAACCTTAAACTTAACCCTAACCCTTAACCTTACCCTTACCCTAACCCTAAACCTAACCCTAACCCTAACCCCAAACCTAACCCTTACCCTAACCCTAATCCTAAACCTAACACTTACCCTTACCCTTACCTCACCCTAAACCTAACTCTAAACCTAACCATAACCTGGACCCTAACCCTTATCCTTACCCTAACCCTAACCCTAACCCTAAACCTAAACCTAACCCTAAACTTAACCGTTACCCTTACCCTAACCATAACCATAACCCTGAACCTAACCCTAACCCTAACCCTAACCCTTACCCTTACCATAACCCTAACCCTAACCCTAACCCTAACCATAACCCTTACCCTAACCCTAAACCTAACCCTAATCCTTACCCTAACCCTAAACCTAACACTAATCCTTACCCTTTCCCTAACCCTAACCGTAACCCTAACCATTACCCTTACCCTAACCCTAACCCTAACCCTAACCCTAACACTAACCCTAAACTTAACCGTAACCCTAACCCTAACCCTAACCTTACACTTACAATAGTCTAACCCTAAACCTAACCCTAACTGTATCTAATCCTAAACCTTACCCTTACCCTAACCCTAATCCTAAACCTAACCCTAAAACTCACCCTAACCCTAACACCTAACACTAATCCTTACCCTTACCCTAACCCTAACCCTAACCCTAAACTTAACCCCAACCCTTACCCTCACCCTAACCCTAACCCTTACCCTTACCCTAACCCTAACCGTAATCTTAACTCCAACACTTACCCTAACCCTAACACTAACCCTAACCGTAACGCTAAACTTAACCCTAACCCTATTACTAACCCTAACCCTTACCCTAAACCTAACCCTAAACCTAACCCTTACCCTTACCCTAACCCTAACCCTAACCTTAATGCTAACCCTAACCCTAACCCTTACCCTAACCCTATCCCTTAACTTTACCTAACCCTAACCCTAACCCTAACCCTAACCCTAACCCTTACCCTTACCCTAACCCTAACCGTAATCTTAACTCCAACACTTACCCTAACCCTAACACTAAACCTAACCGTAACCCTAAACTTAACACGAACCCTATTACTAACCCTAACCCTAAACAATACCCTTACCCTTACCCTAACCCTAAACCTAACCTTAACCCTAACCCTTATACTTACCCTAACCCACACCCTAACCCTAACCCTAATCCTAACCCTTACCCTTAGCCTAACCCTAACCCTAACCTTACTGCTAACACTAACCCTAACCCTAAACCTTACCCTAACCCTAACCCTTAACCTTTACCTAACCCTAACCATAACCCTTACCCTTACCCAACCCTAAACCTAAACCTAACCCTGATCCTAACCCTTACCCTTATCCTAACCCTAACCCTTAGTGTACCCTAACCCTAACCCTAAACCTAACCCTATCACTAACCCTAACCCTAAACAATACCCTTACCCTTACCCTAACCCTAAACCTAACCTTAACCCTAACCCTTATACTTACCCTAACCCACACCCTAACCCTAACCTAAACCTAACACTATTCCTAAACCTAACCCTTACCCTTACCCTAACCCTAAACCTAAACCTAATCCTAACCCTAACTCTAACCCTAACCTTAACCCTAACCCTTACCCTTACCCTAATCCTAACACTAACCCTTACCCTAACTCTAACCCTAACCTTAACCCTAACCCTTACCTTTACCCTAACCCTAAACCTAACCCTAACCCTAACCCCTAGCAATAACCATAACCATAACCCTAACCCTAACGCTTACCCTTACCCTAACCCTAAACCTAACCCTAACCCTAACCCTAACCCTAATCCTTACCCTTTCCCTAACCCTAACCCTAACCCTAACCCTTACCCTTACCCTAACCCTAACCCTAAACCTAACCCTAAACCTAACCCTAACCCTAACCTTAACCCTAACCCTAACCCTAACCCTAACCTTACCCTTACGCTAACCCTAACCCTAAACCTAACCCTAACCCTGTCTAACCTTAACCCTTACAATTACCCTAATTTTAACCCTAAACCTAACCCTAACCCTAACCCTAACACCTAACCCTAACCCTAACCCTTACCCTTACCCTAACCCTAACTCTGCCCCTAACCCTAACCCAGAACCTTACACTTACTCTAAACCTAACCCTAACCCTTACCCTAAACCTAACCCTAACCCTAACCTAACCCTTACCCTTACCCTTACATTAACACTAACCCTAACCATAACCCTTACCCTTACCCTAACGCTAACCCTAACCCTAACCCTAACACATACCCTTACCCAAATCCTAACACTAACATTACCCTAACTCTAACCCTAACGTTAACCCTAACCCTTACCTTTACCCTAACGCTAACCCTAACCTTAACCCTAACCCTAACCCCTAACAATAACTGTAACTCTAACCCTAACCCCTAACAATAACCGTAACCATAACCCTAACCCTAACGCTTATCCTTAATCTAACCCTAAACCTAACCCTAACCCTAACCCTAACCCCTAACCCGAACCCTAACCCTAACCTAACCCTTACACTTACCCTAACCCTAACCCTATCCCTAACCCTAAAACTTGCCCTAAACCTAACCCTAACCCTAGCCCTTACCCTTACCCTAAACCTAACCCTAAACTTAACCCCAACCCTAAACCTAAACCTAACCCTAACCCTTACCCTAACACTTACACTAACCCTAACCCTAACCCTAACACTTACCATTACCCTAAACCTAACCCTAACCCTTACCCTAACCCTAAACCTAACCCTAACCCCAACCCTTACCCTAACCCTAACCCTAACCCTAACCCTAATCCTTACCCTAACCCTAACCTTAAGCCTAATCCTTACACTTTCCCTAACCCTAACCCTAACCCTAACCCTTACCCTTATCCTAACCCTAACCCTACACCTAACCCTAACCCTAACCCTAACCCTAACCTTACCCTTACCCTTACCCTAACCCTAACCCTAAACATATCCCTAACCCTATCTAACCTCAACCCTTACGCTTACCCTAAACCTAACCCTAAACCTAACCCTAACCCTAACCCTAACACTAACACCTACCCTAACCGTAACCCTTACCCTTACCCTAACCCTAACCCTAACCCTAACCCTAAAACTTACCCTTATCCTAAACCTAATCCTAACGCTTACCCTAAACCTAACCAAAAGCCTAAACCTAACCCTTACCCTTACCTTAATCCTAACCCTACCCCTAAACCTTACCCTTATCCTAATGCTAACACTAACCCTAACCCTAACACTAACCCTAACACATACCCTTAACCTAACCCTAACCTTAACCCTAACCATAACCCTTACAATAAACAAAAACTTAACCCCAACACTAAACCTAACCCTAACCATAACCCAAACACTTAAACTTACACTAACCCTAACCCTAAACCTAAACCTAACCCTAACCCTAACCCTAACCCTAATCCTTACCCTAACCGTAACCCTAATCCTAAACCTAACACTTACCCTTACCCAAACCCTAACCCTAACCCAAAACCTAAACCTAACCCTAAACTTAACCCTAACCCTTACCCTTACCCTAAACCTAACCCTAAACCTAACCCTAAGCCTAACCCTAACCCTTACCCTTACCCTAAGCCTAACCCTAAACCTAAGACTAACCCTTACCCTTACCTCACCCGAACCCTAACCCTAACCCTAACTTTGACCCTAACCCTTATTCTTACCCTAACCCTGATCCTAACCCTAAACCTAACCCTAACCCTAAACTTAACACTTACCCTTGCCCTAACCATACCTCTAACCCAGAAGCTAACCCTAACCTTAACCCTAACACTTATACTTACCCTAACCCTAACCCTAACCCTAACCCCTAAACCTAACCCTAACCCTTACCCTTACCCTATCCCTAACCCTAACCCTTACCCTAACACTTACCCTAACCCTAACCCTAACCCTTACCCTTACCCTAACCCTAACTCTAAACTTAACCCCAACCCTAAACCTAACCCTAACACTAACCCTTACCCTAACACTTCCCCTAACCCTAATCTTAATACTAACCCTTACCCTTACCCTAAACCTAACCTTAATGCTAACCCTAACCCTAACCCTAACCCTAACCCTAACGCTTACACTTACCCTAACCCTAAACCTAACCATAACCCTAACCCTAACCCTAACCCTAACCCTAACACTTACCCTTACCCTAACCCTAACCCTAACCCTTACCCTAACCCTAACCTTAAACCTAACCCTAACACTTACACTAACCCAAACCCTAACCCTAACACTTATCCTTACCCTAACCCCTACCCTAACCCTAACCCCTAAACCTAACCGTAACCCTAACCCTAACCTTAATTCTAACCCTAACCCTAACCCTAATCTTTACCCTAACCCTAACCCTAACCCTAATCCTTACCCTTTCCCTAACCCTAACCCTAACCCTAACCCTTACCCTTACCCTAACCCTAACCCTAAACCTTACCCTAAACCTAACCCTAACCCTAACCTTAACCCTAACCCTAACCCTAACCCTAACCTTACCCTTACGCTAACCCTAACCCTAAACCTAACCCTAACCGTATCTAACCCTAACCCTTACAATTACCCTAACCCTAATCCTAAACCTAACCCTAACCCTAACCCTAACACTCACACCTAACCCTAACCCTAACCCTTACCCTTACCCTAACCCTAACTCTGACCCTAACCCTAACCCAAAGCCTTACACTTACTCTAAACCTAACCCTAACCCTTACCCTAAACCTAACCCTAACCCTAACCCTAACCCTTACTCTTACCTTAACACTAACCCTAACCCTAACACTTACCCTTACCCTAACGCTAACCCTAACCCTAACCCTAAACCTAACACATACCCTTACCCTAACACTAACCCTTACCCTGACCGTAACCCTAACCCTTAACCTTACCCTAACCCTAAACCTAACTCTAACCCCTACCCTAACCCTGAACCTAACCCTAAAGCTTAACCTAAACCTTGCCCTAACCCTTACCCTAACACTAACCCTAAACTTAACCGTAACCCTAACCCTAACCCTATCCCTTACCCTTACCATAACACTAAACCTAAACCTAACAATAACCCTAACCCTAACTCTAACCATAACCCTAACCCTAAACCTAACCCTTGCCCTTACCCTAACCCTAACCCTAACCCTAACCCTTTCCTTACCCTAACCCTAAACCTAAACCTAACCCTAATCCTAACCCTGACCCCTAACCTAACCCTACCCTAACCCTAACCCTTACCCTTATACTAACCCTAACTATAACCCTAACACTTAGCCTTACCCTAACCCCTAACCTAACCCTAACCTTAACCCTTACCCTAACCCTAACCCTAACCCTAACCCTTACCCTTACCCTAACCCTAACCCTAACCCTAAACCTAACCCTATCCCTTAACCTTACCCTTACCCTAAACCTAACCCTAATCCTTACCCTAAACCTAAGCGTAAACCTAATCCTTTCCCTTACCTTAACACTAACCCTAATTCCTAACCCTTACCCTAATGCTAACCCTAACCCTAACTCTAACCCTAACCCTAACCGTAACCCTTACCTTTACCCTACCACTAACCCTAACTCTTACACTTACCCTAACCCTAAACCTAACAGTAACACTAAACCTAACCCTTACCCTAACCCTAACCCTAATCCTAACCCTAAACCTTAACCTTACCAAAACACTAACCCTAACCTTAACCCTTACTGTAACCCTAATCCTAACCCTAAACTTAACCCTAACCCTTATACTTACCCTAACCCTCACCCTAACCCTAACCCTAAACCTAACCCAATTCTTAAACCTAACCCTTACCCTTACCCTAACCCTAACCCTAAAAATAACCCTAACCTTAACACTAACCCTTATACTTACTCTAATCCTAACCCTAACCGTAACCCTAAACCTAACCCTATTCCTAAACCTTACCCTTACCCTTACCCTAACCCTAACCCTAAACCTAACCCTAACCCTAACCGTTACCCTAATCCTAAACTTAACCCTAACCCTAACCCTAACCCCTAACAATAACCGTAACCCTAACCCTAACCCTAACCCTAACCATAACCCTAACACTAACCCTAAACCTAACCCTAACCCTTACCCTTACCCTAACCCTAACCCTACACTTAACCCCAACACTAAACCTAAACCTATCCCTTACCCTTACCCTAACACTTACCCTAATCCTAACCCTAACGCTAACACTTATCCTTACCCTAACCCTAACCCTAACCCTAACCCCAAACCCTAACCCTAACCCTAACCCTAACCCTTACCCTTACCCTTATCCTAACCCTAACCATAACCCTAACACTTACCCTTACTCTAACCCCTACCCTAACCTCAACCCTTACCCTAACCGTAAACCTAAACCTAACCCTAAAACTTACGCTAACCCTTACCCTTACCCTACCCTTAACCGTATCCCTAAACCTTACTCTTACCCTTAACCTAACCCTATCCCTAACCCTAACCCTAACCCTTACCCTAACACTAACCCTAACCCTAACCCTTACCCTAATCCTAAACCTAACCCTAACCCTAACCCTAAAACTAACCCTAACCCTAACCCTAAGCTTATCCATTTCCTTTACCCTAACCCTAAACCTAACCCTAACTCTTAACCTTACCCTTACCCTAAACCTAACCCTAACCCTTACCCTAAACTTAACCCTAACCCTGACCCTTACCGTTTCCCTATCCCTAACCCTAACCCGTACCCTTACCCAAAGGCTAACCCTAACCCTAACCCTAACCCTTACCCTAACCCTAACCGTAAACCTAACCCTACCACTAACCCTAAACCTTACAGTAACTCTAGCCTTAATGCTAACCCTAACCCTAACCATAACCCTTACCCTAACCCTAACCCTACTCCTTACCCTAACTCTAACCCTAACCCTAAACCTTACCCTTTCCCTAAACCTAACCTTAACACTAACCCTAACCCTAACCTTAACCCTAACCCTAACGCTAACCTTAACCCTAACTCTAACCCTAACCCTAACCTTACCCTTACCCGAACCCTAACCCTAAAAATAACCCTAACCCTATTTAACCCTAAACCTTACCCTTACCCTAAACCTAACCCTAACCCTTACACTTACCTTAACCCTAACATTAACCCTAACCCTAACCCTTACCCTTATCCTAACGCTAACCTTAACCCTAACCCTAACCCTAACACATACCCTTACCTTACCCTAACCCTAACCCTAACTCTAACTCTAAACCTAAAACTAAACCTAACCCTGCCCCTAACCCTAACACTTACCCTAACCCTAACCTTAACCCAAACACTAAACCTAATCCTAACCTTAACCCTAACCCTAACACTTATCCTTACCCTAACCCTAACCCTAACCCTTACCCTAACCCTAATCCCAAACCCTAATCCTAACCCTAACCCATACCCTTATCCTAACCCTAACTCTAATCCTAACCCTAACACTTACCCTTACCCTAACCCCTAACCTAATCCTAACCCTTACCCTAACACTAAAGCTAACCCTAACCCTAAACCTTACGCTAACCCTTACCCTTACCCTAACCCTAACCCTTTACCTAAACCTTACCCTTACCCTAAACCTAACCCTATCCCTAACCCTAACCCTAACCCTTACCCTAACCCTAACCCTAACCCTTACCCTTACCCTAACCCTAAACCTAACCCTAACCTTAACCCTAAGCTTATCCATTTCCCTTACCCTAACCCTAAACCTAACCCTAACTCTTAACCTTACCCTTACCCTAAACCTAACCCTAACCCTTACCATAAACCTAACCCTAACCCTAACCATTACCCTTACCTTAACCCTAACTCTAACTCTAACCCTTACCCTTACCCTAAGGCTAACCCTAACCCTAACCCTAACCCTTACCCTAACCCTAACGCTAACATTAACCATAACCCTAACCCTAACCCCTTAACCTAACCGTAACCCTAACCCTAACCCTAACCCTTACCCTTACCCAACCCTAACCTTAATGCTAACCCGAACCCTAACCATAACCCTTACCCTAACCCTAAACCTAACCCTAATGCTAATCCTTTCCCTAAACCTAACCCTAACCCTAATGCTTACCCTTTCCCTAACCCTAACCCTAACCCTAACGCTAACCTTAACACTAACCCTAACCCTAACCCTAACCTTCCCCTTCCCCTAACCCTAACCCTAAACCTAAACCTAACCCTATCTAACCCTAACCCTTACCCTTACCCTAACCCTAACCCTAACCCTAAACCTAACACTAACCCTAACCCTAACCCTAACCCTAACCTAACCCTTACCCTTACCCTAACCCTAGCCCTAACCCTAACCCTAACCCTAACCCTTACCCTTACCTTAACCCTAACATTAACCCTAACCAGAAACCTTACCCTTATCCTAACGATAACCCTTACCCTAACCCTAACCCTAACCCTAACCCTAACTTTGACCCTAACCCTTATTCTTACCCTAACCCTGATCCTAACCCTAAACCTAACCCTAACCCTAAACTTAACACTTACCCTTGCCCTAACCATACCTCTAACCCAGAAGCTAACCCTAACCTTAACCCTAACACTTATACTTACCCTAACCCTAACCCTAACCCTAACCCCTAAACCTAACCCTAACCCTTACCCTTACCCTATCCCTAACCCTAACCCTAACCCTTACCCTAACACTTACCCTAACCCTAACCCTAACCCTTACCCTTACCCTAACCCTAACTCTAAACTTAACCCCAAACCTAAACCTAACCCTAACACTAACCCTTACCCTAACACTTCCCCTAACCCTAATCTTAATACTAACCCTTACCCTTACCCTAAACCTAACCTTAATGCTAACCCTAACCCTAACCCTAACCCTAACCCTAACGCTTACACTTACCCTAACCCTAAACCTAACCATAACCCTAACCCTAACCCTAACCCTAACACTTACCCTTACCCTAACCCTAACCCTAACCCTTACCCTAACCCTAACCTTAAACCTAACCCTAACACTTACCCTAACCCAAACCCTAACCCTAACACTTATCCTTACCCTAACCCCTACCCTAACCCTAACCCCTAAACCTAACCGTAACCCTAACCCTAACCTTAATTCTAACCCTAACCCTAACCCTAATCTTTACCCTAACCCTAACCCTAACCCTAATCCTTACCCTTTCCCTAACCCTAACCCTAACCCTAACCCTTACCCTTACCCTAACCCTAACCCTAAACATTACCCTAAACCTAACCCTAACCCTAACCTTAACCCTAACCCTAACCCTAACCCTAACCTTACCCTTACGCTAACCCTAACCCTAAACCTAACCCTAACCCTATTTAACCCTAACCCTTACAATTACCCTAACCCTAATCCTAAACCTAACCCTAACCCTAACCCTAACACTCACACCTAACCCTAACCCTAACCCTTACCCTTACCCTAACCCTAACTCTGACCCTAACCCTAACCCAAAGCCTTACACTTACTCTAAACCAAACCCTAACCCTTACCCTAAACCTAACCCTAACCCTAACCCTAACCCTTACTCTTACCTTAACACTAACCCTAACCCTAACACTTACCCTTACCCTAACGCTAACCCTAACCCTAAACCTAAACCTAACACATACCCTTACCCTAACACTAACCCTTACCCTAACCGTAACCCTAACCCTTAACCTTACCCTAACCCTAAACATAACTCTAACCCCTACCCTAACCCTGAACCTAACCCTAAAGCTTAACCTAAACCTTGCCCTAACCCTTACCCTAACACTAACCCTAAACTTAACCGTAACCCTAACCCTAACCCTATCCCTTACCCTTACCATAACACTAAACCTAAACCTAACAATAACCCTAACCCTAACTCTAACCATAACCCTAACCCTAAACCTAACCCTTGCCCTTACCCTAACCCTAACCCTAACCCTAACCCTTTCCTTACCCTAACCCTAAACCTAAACCTAACCCTAATCCTAACCCTGACCCCAAACCCTAACCCTACCCTAACCCTAACCCTTACCCTTATACTAACCCTAACTATAACCCTAACACTTAGCCTTACCCTAACCCCTAACCTAACCCTAACCTTAACCCTTACCCTAACCCTAACCCTAACCCTAACCCTTACCCTTACCCTAACCCTAACCCTAACCCTAACCCTTTCCTTACCCTAACCCTAAACCTAACCCTATCCCTTAACCTTACCCTTACCCTAAACCTAACCCTAATCCTTACCCTAAACCTAACCGTAAACCTAACCCTTTCCCTTACCTTAACACTAACCCTAATTCCTAACCCTTACCCTAATGCTAACCCTAACCCTAACTCTAACCCTAACCCTAACCGTAACCCTTACCTTTACCCTACCACTAACCCTAACTCTTACACTTACCCTAACCCTAAACCTAACAGTAACACTAAACCTAACCCTTACCCTAACCCTAACCCTAATCCTAACCCTAAACCTTAACCTTACCAAAACACTAACCCTAACCTTAACCCTTACTGTAACCCTAATCCTAACCCTAAACTTAACCCTAACCCTTATACTTACCCTAACCCTCACCCTAACCCTAACCCTAAACCTAACCCAATTCTTAAACCTAACCCTTACCCTTACCCTAACCCTAACCCTAAAAATAACCCTAACCTTAACACTAACCCTTATACTTACTCTAATCCTAACCCTAACCGTAACCCTAAACCTAACCCTATTCCTAAACCTTACCCTTACCCTTACGCTAACCCTAACCCTAAACCTAACCCTAACCCTAACCATTACCCTAACCCTAAACTTAACCCTAACCCTAACCCTAACCCCTAACAATAACCGTAACCCTAACCCTAACCCTAACCCTAACCATAACCCTAACACTAACCCTAAACCTAACCCTAACCCTTACCCTAACCCTAACCCTACACTTAACCCCAACACTAAACCTAAACCTATCCCTTACCCTTACCCTAACACTTACCCTAATCCTAACCCTAACGCTAACACTTATCCTTACCCTAACCCTAACCCTAACCCTAACCCCAAACCCTAACCCTAACCCTAACCCTAACCCTTACCCTTACCTTTATCCTAACCCTAACCATAACCCTAACACTTACCCTTACTCTAACCCCTACCCTAACCCCAACCCTTACCCTAACCGTAAACCTAAACCTAACCCTAAAACTTACGCTAACCCTTACCCTTACCCTACCCTTAACCGTATCCCTAAACCTTACTCTTACCCTTAACCTAACCCTATCCCTAACCCTAACCCTAACCCTTACCCTAACACTAACCCTAACCCTAACCCTTACCCTAATCCTAAACCTAACCCTAACCCTAACCCTAAAACTAACCCTAACCCTAACCCTAAGCTTATCCATTTCCTTTACCCTAACCCTAAACCTAACCCTAACTCTTAACCTTACCCTTACCCTAAACCTAACCCTAACCCTTACCCTAAACTTAACCCTAACCCTGACCCTTACCGTTTCCCTATCCCTAACCCTAACCCGTACCCTTACCCAAAGGCTAACCCTAACCCTAACCCTTACCCTAACCCTAACCGTAAACCTAACCCTACCACTAACCCTAACCCTTACAGTAACTCTAGCCTTAATGCTAACCCTAACCCTAACCATAACCCTTACACTAACCCTAACCCTACTCCTTACCCTAACTCTAACCCTAACCCTAAACCTTACCCTTTCCCTAACCCTAACCTTAACACTAACCCTAACCCTAACCCTAACCCTAACGCTAACCTTAACCCTAACTCTAACCCTAACCCTAACCCTAACCTTACCCTTACCCGAACCCTAACCCTAAAAATAACCCTAACCCTATTTAACCCTAAACCTTACCCTTACCCTAAACCTAACCCTAACCCTTACACTTACCTTAACCCTAACATTAACCCTAACCCTAACCCTTACCCTTATCCTAACGCTAACCTTAACCCTAACCCTAACCCTAACACATACCCTTACCTTACCCTAACCCTAACCCTAACTCTAACTCTAAACCTAAAACTAAACCTAACCCTGACCCTAACCCTAACACTTACCCTAACCCTAACCTTAACCCAAACACTAAACCTAATCCTAACCTTAACCCTAACCCTAACACTTATCCTTACCCTAACCCTAACCCTAACCCTTACCCTAACCCTAATCCCAAACCCTAATCCTAACCCTAACCCATACCCTTATCCTAACCCTAACTCTAATCCTAACCCTAACACTTACCCTTACCCTAACCCCTAACCTAATCCTAACCCTTACCCTAACACTAAAGCTAACCCTAACCCTAAACCTTACGCTAACCCTTACCCTTACCCTAACCCTAACCCTTTACCTAAACCTTACCCTTACCCTAAACCTAACCCTATCCCTAACCCTAACCCTAACCCTTACCCTAACCCTAACCCTAACCCTAACCCTTACCCTTACCCTAAACCTAACCCTAACCCTAACCCTAACCCTAAGCTTATCCATTTCCCTTACCCTAACCCTAAACCTAACCCTAACTCTTAACCTTACCCTTACCCTAAACCTAACCCTAACCCTTACCATAAACCTAACCCTAACCCTAACCCTTACCCTTACCTTAACCCTAACTCTAACTCTAACCCTTACCCTTACCCTAAGGCTAACCCTAACCCTAACCCTAACCCTAACCCTTACCCTAACCCTAAACCTTACCCTTACCCTAACCCTAACGCTAACATTAACCATAACCCTAACCCTAACCCCTTAACCTAACCGTAACCCTAACCCTAACCCTAACCCTTACCCTTACCCAACCCTAACCTTAATGTTAACCCGAACCCTAACCATAACCCTTACCCTAACCCTAAACCTAACCCTAACGCTAATCCTTTCCCTAAACCTAACCCTAACCCTAATGCTTACCCTTTCCCTAACCCTAACCCTAACCCTAACGCTAACCTTAACACCAACCCTAACCCTAACCCTAACCTTCCCCTTCCCCTAACCCTAACCCTAAACCTAAACCTAACCCTATCTAACCCTAACCCTTACCCTTACCCTAACCCTAACCCTAAACCTAACACTAACCCTAACCCTAACACCTAAACCTAACCCTTACCCTTACCCTAACCCTAGCCCTTACACTAACCCTAACCCTAACCCTTACTCTTACCTTAACCCTAACATTAACCCTAACCAGAAACCTTACCCTTATCCTAACGATAATCCTTACCCTAACCCTAACCCTAACCCTAACCCTAACTCTAAACCTAACCCTAACCCCTAACCCTAACCCTAAACCTAAACCTTACCCTAACCCTAACCCTAATCCTGAACCTAACGCTTACCCCTACCCAAACCCTAACCCTAACCCTAAACCTCAATCTAACCCTAAACTTAACCCTAATCCTTAAACTTACCCTAACCCTAACCCTAACCCTAACCCTAAACCTATCTCTAAGCCTAACCCTAACCCTTACCCTTACCCTAACCCTAACCCTAAACCTAACCCTAACCCTTACCCTTACCTCATCCTAACCCTAACCTACACTAACCCTAACCCTAAACCTAACCATAACCCTTACCCTTACTCTTACCCTAACCCTAACACTAACCCTAACCCTAACCATTACCCTTACCCTAAACCTAACCATAAGAAGAACCCTAACTCTAACCCTAACCCTAAACCTTACCCTACACTTACCCTAACCCTAACCCTAACCCTAACTCTTACCCTTACCCTAACCCTAACCTTAATGCTAACCCTAAACCTAACCATAACCCTTACCCTAACCCTAACCCTAAACCTAATCCTTACCCTAACCCAAGCCTAACACTAATCCTTACCCTTTCCCTAACCCTAACCCTAACCCTAACCCTAACCTTTACCCTTACCCTAACCCTAACCCTAAACCTAACCCTAACCCTAACCCTAACCCTAAACTTACACTTACCCTAACCCTAACTGCTACACCCACTCCAGTGGAGTCTGTGCAGCATGGAGCAGAAAGAGCTTGAATGGCTGCCAGTCCTGAGGTTCGCACCAATGGTGATCAGTCCTCCTGGAGGTCCCTGGCAGAGACCGGGACATATGCGTGGAATGCTCATAATGCTGGGTGCTGGGATTCTTTTATCACTCTTTTCATTTCTGATAGTTGATGGTATGGCAGTAATATTCTGTGCCAGCTACTGGCCTAAACAATTGATTGAGCGACTAGATGCTCCAGGAACTAAAAGTGCATGCCCGACTACTCTGGCGCAAACACATCCACAGCAGCCTTGATGACCTCAATGCACTGTACTAATAATAAGACAGAATTAGAAACTAAACGGAAAACATGATCTTTGAATTAGTAATAAATGTTAGTTTACCTGAATATGCCTTTAATGCGTCTGCATTACTTGTGTAAATGTTACAAGTACCTAATGAATCACATGGGAAAGGATTAGAAGGGCTAGAGCACCGTGGTGTGCTCTAACTGAACAGCAACAATGGACTCTTAGGTTTAAGGTTTTACAATTCCTGGCACAGGGTAATAATTACTAACTTAGAAACAGAATCATAGGAAGAACTAGAAAACAGATGGTAAACAAAGCTAATAGTGATTAATGCCAAGGCGGATGACGCCTAACCATAATGTCTGACTTATTAACCATGGCTTCTTAGAATGAAGGGTGAAGTTTCTTTTCTACTCAGAAAAATGTACCCTGTAACCATTCTTAAACGTGATTGTAATCTTTTGACCTTATGCCAACTGAAAGAAACTACTCCTACTTTGACTGTATATAATCTCACACTCAACAAGTAAAACTTCGCAGCAGATTTCAAACCTCCCTTGCGTTTGTGTCTGTCTGTCATCGCCGAATCCATTCCTGACCTGTGAATCCAGACTTGGTCTCTCCGCAATCCCGCTGAGTCAGTCTGCGGCACCTAACCGTAAACCTAACCTTAACTCTATCTAATCCTAACCCTTACCCTTAACCTAACCACAACCCTAAACCTAACCCTAACTCTAAACTTAATCCTAACCCTTACCCTTACACTAACCCTAACACTAACCCTAACCCTCACCCTAACCCTATCCTTAAACCTAACCATAAACCTAACCTCAGCCTAACCCTAACACTTACCCTAACCTTACCCTTACCCTTACCCTAACCCTGACCCTAAATTTAACCCCAACCCTAAACCTAACCCTAAACCTAACCCTTACCATAACACTTACCCTAACCCTCACACTAACCCTAACCCTAACACTTACCCTAACCCGAACACTAAACCTTACCCTAACCCTAACCCTAACCCTAACACTAACCCTAACCCTAACCCTTACCCTTACCCTAACCCTAAACCTAACTCTAACCCCTACCCTAACCCTAACCCTAACCCAAAATCTTAACCTAAACCTTACCCTAACCCTGACCCTAACACTAACCCTAACCTTAACCATAAATCTAACCCTAACCCTTACCCTTACCATAACACTAACCCTAAACCTAACCCTAACCCTCACCCTAACTCTAACCTTAACCCTAACCCTAAACCTAACCCTTGCCCTTACCCTAACCCAACCCTAAACCTATCACTAACCCCAACCCTAACCCTAACCCTTACTCTTACCCTAAACCTAAACCTAAACCTAACCCTAACACTAACCCTGACCCTAAACCCTAACCCTACCCTAACCCTTACCCTTATCCTAACCCTAACCCTAACCCTAACACTTAGCCTTACCCTAACCCCTAACCTAACCCTAAACCTAACCCTAACCCTAACCCTAACCCTAACCCTTTCCTTACCCTAACCCTAAACCTAACCCTAACCCTTATCCTTACCCTTACCCTAAACCTAACCCTAATCCTTACCCTAAACCTAAACATAACCCTAACCCTTACCCTTACCTTAACCCTAACCCTAACCCTAAGCCTTACCCTAACGCTAACCCTAACCGTAACTCTAAACCTAACCCTAACCGTAACACTTACACTTACCCTACCACTAACCCTAACCCTTACCCTTACCCTAACCCTAACCCTAACCTTAACCCCAACCCTAAACCTAACCTTAAACCTAAGCCTAAACCTTACCCTTACCCTAACCCTTATACTTACCCTAACCCTCACCCTAACCCTAACCCTAAACCTAACCCTATTCCTAAACCTAACCCTTACCCTTACCCTAACCCTAACTCTAAACCTAACCCTAACCCTAAAATTAACCCTAAGCCTTATACTTACCCTAACCCTCACCCTAACACTAACCCTAAACCTAACCCTATTCCTAAACCTAACCCTTACCCTTACCCTAACCCTAACCCTAAACCTAACCCTAACCCTAACCCTAACCCTAAACTTAACACTAACCCTTATACTTACCCTAACCCTAACCCTAACCCTAACACTAAACCTAACCCTATTCCTAAACCTAATCTTTACCCTTACCCTAACTCTAACCCTAAACCTAACCCTAACCCTAAACCTAACCTTAACCCTAAACTTTACCCTTACCCTAACCCTAATCCTAAACTTAACCCTAACCCTAACCCTTACCCTTACCCAAACCCAAACCCTAACCTTAACCCTTACCATAACCCTAACCACTAACAATAACCGTAACCCTAACCCTAACGCTTACCCTTACCCTATCCCTAAACCTAACCCTAACTCTGACCCCTAACCCTAACCCTAACCCTAACCTTTACACTTAACCTAACCCTAACCCTAGCCCTAACCCTAAACCTTACCCTTACTCTAACCCTAACCCTAAACTTAACCCCGACACTAAACCTAAACCTATCCCTAACCCTTACCCAAACACTTACCCTAACCCTAAACCTAACGCTAACACTTACCCTTACCCTAACCCTAACCCTAACCCTTACCCTAACCCTAACCCTAACGCTAAACCTAACACTTACCCTAACCCTAACCCTAACCCTAACACTTACCCTAACCCTAACCCTACCCTAACCCCTAACCATAACCCTTAACCTAACCTTAACCCTAACCCTAACCCTAACCCTAAACCTTACCCTTACCCAAACCCTTACCCTAACTCTAACCCTTACCCTAACCCTAAACCTAAACATAACCCTAAACCTTACGCTAACCCTTATCCTTACCCTACACCTAACCCTATCCCTAAACCTTACCCTTACCCTAAATCTAACCCTATCCCTAACACTAACCCTAAACCTTACCCTAAAACTAACCCTAACCCTAACCCTTACCCTTACCCTAACCCTAAACCTAAACCTAACCCTAACTCTAAGCTTATCCATTTCCATTACCCTAACCCTAAACCTAATCCTAACTCTTAACCTTACCCTTACCCTAAACCTAACCCTAACACTTACCCTAAACCTAACCCTAACCCTAACCCTTACCATTACCCTAAGTCTAACCCTAACCCTAACCATAACCCTTACCCTAAACCTAACCCTAACCCTAACCCTAACCCTTACCCTTACCCTACCCCTAACGCTAACAGTAACCCTAACCCTAACCCTAACCCCTAAACCTAACCGTAACCCTAACCCTAACCCTAACCCTTACCTTTACCCTAACCCTAACCTTAATGCTAACCCTAACCCTAACCATCACCCTTACTCTATCCCTAACCCTAACCCTAACCAAAATCCTTAACCTAACGCTAACCATAAACGTAACCATAATCCTTACCCTTTCCCTAACCCTAAACCTAACCTTAACCCTAACCCTTACCCTTAACCTAACCCTAACCATAAACCTAACCCTAACCCTAACGCTAACTTTAACCCTAACCCTAAACCTAACCCTAACCTTACCCTTACCCTAACCCTAATCCTACACCTAACCCTAACCCTATCTAACCGTAACCCTTACCCTTACCCTAAACCTAACCCTAACCCTAACCCTAACAGCTAAACCTAACCCTTACCCTTATCCTAACCCTAACCCTAACCCTAACCCTAACCCTAAACCTTACCCTTACCCTAAAACTAACAGTAACCCTTACCCTAAACCGAACTCTTACCCTAACCGTAACCCTTACCCTTATCTTAACCCTTACCCTTACCCTAACCCTAACCCTAAACTTAACCCCAACCCTAAACCTAACCCTAACCCTAACCC
>JANJXV010000977.1:207500-212500 GCA_024803745.1 Megascapheus bottae | reverse complement strand
ACCCTAAACCTAACCCTAACATTAACCCTAACTCTTACCCTTACCCTAAACCTAATCCTAATCCTAACCCTAATCCTTACTCTTACCAAAACCTAACCCTAACCCTTACCGTAAACCTAACCCTAACCCTAAACTTAACCCTAACCCTTATACTTACCCTAACCCTCACCCTAACCATAACCCTAAACCTAACCCTATTCCTAAACCTAACCCTTACCCTTACCCTAACCCTAACCCTAAACCTAACCCTAAACCTAACCTTAACCCTAAACTTAACACTAACCCTTATACTTACCCTAACCCTAACCCTAACCCTAAACCTAACCCTATTCCTAAACCTAATCCTTACCCTTACCCTAACCCTAACCCTAATCCTAACCCTAACCCTAACCCTAACCTTAACCCTAAACCTTACTCATACCCTAACCCTAACCCTAAACCTAACCCTAACCCTAACCCTAACCCTAAACTTACCCTTACCCTAACCCTAACCGTAAACCTAACCTCAACTCTATCTAATCCTAACCCTTACCCTTACCCTAACCCTAACCATAAACCTAACCCTAACTCTAAACTTAATCCTAACCCTTACGCTTACACTAACCCTAACACTAACCCTAACCCTCACCCTAACCCTATCCTTAAACCTAACCCTAACCCTAACACTAAGCCTAACCCTAACACTTACCCTAACCCTAACCCTAACCTTACACTTACCCTTACCCTAACCCTGACCCTAAACTTAACCCCAACCCTAAACCTAACACTAACCCTAACCCTTACCATAACACTTACCCTAACCCTAACCCTAACCCTAACACTTACCCTAACCCGAACACTAACCCTTACCCTAACCCTAACCCTAACCCTAATCCTTACCCTTACCCTAACCCTAAACCTAATCCAACCCCTACCCTAACCCTAACCCTAACCCTAACCCTAACGCTTACCCTTACCCTAACCCTAAACCTAAACCTAACCCTAACCCTTACCCTTACCTCATCCTAACCCTAACCCTAACCCTAACCCTAACCCTAACCTTAACCCTAACCCTTATCCTTACCCTAACGCTAACCCTAACCCTAACTCTAACCCTAAACCTAACAGTAACCCTTACACTTACACTACCACTAACCCTACCACTTACCTTTACCCTAACCCTAACCCTAACCTTAACCCCAACCCTTAACCTAACCTTAACCCTAAGCCTAACCCTTACCCTTACCCTAACCCTAAACCTAACCCTAAAATTAACCCTAACCCTTACCCTAAACCTAACCCTAATCCTAACCCTAACCCTTACCCTTACCAAAACCCTAACCCTAACCCTTACCGTAACCCTAACCCTAACCCTAAACTTAACCCTAACCCTTATACTTATCCTAACCCTCACCCTAACCCTAACCCTAAACCTAACCCTATTCCTAAACCTAACCCTTACCCTTACCCTTACCCTTACCCTTACCCTTACCCTAACACTAACCCTAACCCTAACCCTTACCCTTACCCTAAACCTAACCATAACAACATCCCTAACACATACCCTAACCCTAACCTCAACCCCAGCACTAAACCTAAACTAACCCTAACATTAAACCTTACCCTAAACTTGCTCTAACCCTAACACTAACCCAAACTCTTACCCTTACCCTAACCATAACCTTAATGCTAACCCTAAACCTAACCATACCCATTACCCTATCCCTAACCCTAACCCTAATCCTTACCCTAACCCTAAGCCTAACACTAATCCTTACCCTTTCCCTAACCGTATCCCTAACCCTAACCTAACCTTTACCCATACCCTAACCCTAACCCTAAACCTAACCCTATCCCTAACCCTAACCCTAATCCTTACCCTAACCCTAAGCCTAACACTAATCCTTACCCTTTCCCTAACCGTATCCCTAACCCTAACCTAACCTTTACCCATACCCTAACCCTAACCCTAAACCTAACCCTAACCCTAACCCTAACCCTAAACTTACCCTTACCCTAACCCTAACCGTAAACCTAACCTCAACTCTATCTAATCCTAACCCTTAACCTTACCCTAACCCTAACCCTAAACCTAACCCTAACTCTAAACTTAATCCTAACCCTTACGCTTACACTAACCCTAACCCTCACCCTAACCCTATCCTTAAACCTAACACTGACCCTAACACTAAGCCTAACCCTAACACTTACCCTAACCCTAACCCTAACCTTACCCTTACCCTTACCCTAACCCTGACCCTAAACTTAACCCCAACCCTAAACCTAACACTAACCCTAACCCTTACCATAACACTTACCCTAACCCTAACCCTAACCCTAACCCTAACACTTACCCTAACCCGAACACTAACCCTTACCCTAACCCTAACCCTAACCCTAACCCTTACCCTTACCCTAACCCTAAACCTAATCCAACCCCTACCCTAACCCTAACCCTAACCCTAACCATAACCCTAACCCTAACTCTAACACTTAACCTAACCCTAACCCTAACCCTTACCCTAACCCTAACCCTAACTCTAACCCCTAACCCTAACCCTTTACCTAACCCTAACCCTAAACCTAACCCTGACCCTAACCTAACTCTAACCTTAACCCTAACCCTAAACCTAACCCTTGCCCTTACCCTAACCCTATCCCTAAACCTATCACTAACCCTACCCCTAACCCTAACCCTAACCCTTACTCTTACCCTAACCCTAACCCTAAACCTAACCCTAACCCTAACCCTGACCCCAAACCCTATCCCTACCCTAACCCTAACCCTTACCCTTATCCTAACCCTAACCCTAACCATAACACTTAGCCTTACCCTAACCCCTAACCTAACCCTAACCCTAACCCTTACCCTAACCCTAACCCTAAAACTTACCCTTACCCTAACCCTAAACCTAACCCTAACCCTAACCCTAACCCTTTCCTTACCCTAACCCTAAACCTATCCCTAACCCTTAACCTTACCCTTACCCTAAACCCAACCCTAATCCTTACCCTAAACCTAACCCTAACCCTAACCCTTACCCTTACCTTAATCCTAAACCTAACCCTAATCCTTACCCTAATGCTAACCCTAAACCTAATTCTAACCGTAACCCTTACACTTACCATACCACTAACCCTACCCCTTACGCTTACCCTAACCATAACCCTAAACTTATCCCCAACCCTAAACCTAACCTTAACCCTAAGCCTAACCCTTACCCTTACCCTAACCCTAAACCTAACCCTAACATTAACCCTAACTCTTACCCTTACCCTAAACCTAATCCTAATCCTAACCCTAATCCTTACTCTTACCAAAACCTAACCCTAACCCTTACCGTAAACCTAACCCTAACCCTAAACTTAACCCTAACCCTTATACTTACCCTAACCCTCACCCTAACCATAACCCTAAACCTAACCCTATTCCTAAACCTAACCCTTACCCTTACCCTAACCCTAACCCTAAACCTAACCCTAAACCTAACCTTAACCCTAAACTTAACACTAACCCTTATACTTACCCTAACCCTAACCCTAACCCTAAACCTAACCCTATTCCTAAACCTAATCCTTACCCTTACCCTAACCCTAACCCTAATCCTAACCCTAACCCTAACCCTAACCTTAACCCTAAACCTTACTCATACCCTAACCCTAACCCTAAACCTAACCCTAACCCTAACCCTAACCCTAAACTTACCCTTACCCTAACCCTAACCGTAAACCTAACCTCAACTCTATCTAATCCTAACCCTTACCCTTACCCTAACCCTAACCATAAACCTAACCCTAACTCTAAACTTAATCCTAACCCTTACGCTTACACTAACCCTAACACTAACCCTAACCCTCACCCTAACCCTATCCTTAAACCTAACCCTAACCCTAACACTAAGCCTAACCCTAACACTTACCCTAACCCTAACCCTAACCTTACACTTACCCTTACCCTAACCCTGACCCTAAACTTAACCCCAACCCTAAACCTAACACTAACCCTAACCCTTACCATAACACTTACCCTAACCCTAACCCTAACCCTAACCCTAACACTTACCCTAACCCGAACACTAACCCTTACCCTAACCCTAACCCTAACCCTAATCCTTACCCTTACCCTAACCCTAAACCTAATCCAACCCCTACCCTAACCCTAACCCTAACCCTAACCATAACCCTAACCCTAACTCTAACACTTAACCTAACCCTAACCCTAACCCTTACCCTAACCCTAACCCTAACTCTAAACCCTAACCCTAACCCTTTACCTAACCCTAACCCTAACCCTAAACCTAACCCTAACCCTAACGTAAATCTAACCTTAACCCTAACCCTAAACCTAACCCTTGCCCTTACTCTAACCCTATCCCTAAACCTATCACTAACCCTACCCCTAACCCTAACCCTAACCCTTACTCTTAACCTAACCCTAACCCTAAACCTAACCCTAACCCTAACCCTGACCCCAAACCCTATCCCTACCCTAACCCTAACCCTTACCCTTATCCTAACCCTAACCCTAACCATAACACTTAGCCTTACCCTAACCCCTAACCTAACCCTAACCCTAACCCTTACCCTAACCCTAACCCTAACCCTAAACCTTACCCTTACCCTAACCCTAAACCTAACCCTAACCCTAACCCTAACCCTTTCCTTACCCTAACCCTAAACCTATCCCTAACCCTTAACCTTACCCTTACCCTAAACCCAACCCTAATCCTTACCCTAAACCTAACCCTAACCCTAACCCTTACCCTTACCTTAATCCTAAACCTAACCCTAATCCTTACCCTAATGCTAACCCTAAACCTAACTCTAACCCTAACCCTAACCGTAACCCTTACACTTACCATACCACTAACCCTACCCCTTACGCTTACCCTAACCATAACCCTAAACTTATCCCCAACCCTAAACCTAACCTTAACCCTAAGCCTAACCCTTACCCTTACCCTAACCCTAAACCTAACACTAACATTAACGCTAACCCTTACCCTTACCCTAAACCTAAC
>JANJXV010000977.1:187500-202500 GCA_024803745.1 Megascapheus bottae | reverse complement strand
AACCCTAACCCTAACTCTTACCCTTACCTAACCCTAACCTCAATGCTAACCCTAAATCTAACCATAACCCTTACCCTAACCCTAAACCTAACCCTAACCCTAATCCTTTCCCTAACCCTAACCCTAACCCTAATCCTTACCCTTTCCCTAACCCTAACCCAAACACTAACGCTAACCTTAACACTAACCCTAACCCTAACCCTAACCTTACCCTTACCCTAACCCTAAACCTAAACCTAAACCTAAACCTAACCCTATCTAACCTTAACCCTTACCCTTACCCTAACCCTAAACCTAACCCTAAACCTAAACCTAACACTAACCCTAACCCTAACACCTAACCCTAACGCTTACCCTTACCCTAACACTAACCCTAACCATAACCCTAACCCTAAATCTTACCCTTACCCTAAACCTAAGGCAAAACATTACCCTAAACCTAACCCTAACCCTAACCCTTACCCTAAACCTAACCCTAATCCTGAAACTAACGCTTACCCCTACCCAAACCCTAACCCTAACCCTAAACCTAAACCTAACCCTAAACTTAACCCTAACCCTTAACCTTACCCTAACCATAACTCTAACCCTAACCCTAAACCTAACTCTAACGCTAAACCTAAACCTTTCTCTTACCCTAACCCTAACCCTAAACCTAACCCTAAATCTTACCCTTACCTCATCCTAACCCTAACCCTAAACCTAAACCTAACCTTAACCCTAACCCTTATCCTTACCCTAACCCTAACCCTAACCCTTAACCTAACCCTAACCCTAAACTTAACCCTTACCCTTACCCTAAACATAACCCTAACCCTAAACCTAACGCTAACCCTAACCCTAAACCTAACCCTAAACCTTACCCTTACCCTTACCCTAACCCTAACAATAACCCTAACCCTAACCCTTACCTTTACCCTAAACCTAACCATAATAATAACCCTAACTCTAACCCTAACCCTAAACCTTACCCTACACTTACCCTAACCCTAACCCTAACCCTAACTCTTACCCTTACCTAACCCTAACCTCAATGCTAACCCTAAATCTAACCATAACCCTTACCCTATCCCTAAACCTAACTCTAATCCTTACCCTAACCCTAACCCTAACCCTAATCCTTACCCTAACCCTAAGCCTAACACTAATCCTTACCCTTACCCTAACCCTAACCCTAAACCTATCACTAACCCTACCCCTAAACCTAACCCAACCCTAACCCTTACTCTTACCCTAACCCTAAACCTAAACCTAACCCTAACCCTAACCCTGACACCAAACCCTAACCCTACCCTAACCCTAACCCTTACCCTCATCCTAACCCTAACCCTAACCCTAACACTTAGCCTTACCCTAACCCCTAACCTAACCCTAACGCTAACCCTTACCCTAAACCTAACCCTAAACCTTAACCTTACCCTAACCCTAAACCTAACGCTAACCCTAATCCTAACCCTAACCCTTTCCTTACCCTAACCCTAAACCTAACCCTAACCCTTAACCTTACCCTTACCCTAAAGCTAACCCTAATCGTTACCCTAAACCTAACCCTAACCCTAACCCTAACCCTTACCCTTACCTTAACCCTAACCCTAACCCTAAGCCTTACCCTAACGCTAACCCTAACCCTAACCCTAACCGTAAGCCTTACACTTACTCTCCCACTAACCCTAACCCTTACCCTTACCCTAACCCTAACCTTAACCCCAACCCTAAACCTAACCTTAACCCCAAGCCTAACCCTTACCCTAACATTAAATCTAACCCTAACCCTAACCCTAACCCTTACCCTAAACCTAACCCTAATCCTAACCCTAACCCTTACCCTTACCAAAACCCTAACCCTAACCCTAACCGTAACCCTAACCCTAACCCTAAACTTAACCCTAACCCTTATACTTACCCTAACCCTCACCCTAACCGTAACCCAAACCTAACCCTATTCCTAACCCTAACCCTTACCCTTACCTTAACCCTAAACCTGACTCTAACACTAACCCTAACCCTAACCCTTTCCTTACCCTAACCCTAAACCTAACCCTAACCCTAACCCTTAACCTTACCCTTACACTAAACCTAACCCTAATCCTTACCCTAAACCTAACCCTAACCCTAACCCTTACCCTTACCTTAACCCTAACCCTAACCCTAAGCCTTACCCTAACGCTAACCCTAACCCTAACCCTAACCCTTAACCTTACCCTTACCATAAACCTAACCCTAATCCTTACCCTAAACCTAACCCTAACCCTAACCCTTACCCTTACCTTAACCCTAACCCTAACCCTAAGCCTTACCCTAACGCTAACCCTAACCCTAACCCTAACCGTAACCCTTACACTTACCCTAACCCTAACCTTAACCCCCACCCTAAACCTAACCTTAACCCCAAGCCTAACCCTTACCCTAACACTAAACCTAACCCTAACCCTAACCCTAACCCTTACCCTAAACCTAACCCTAATCCTAACCCTAACCCTTACCTTTACCAAAACCCTAACCCTAACCCTTACCGTAACCCTAACCCTAACCCTAAACTTAACCCTAACAGTTATACTTACCCTAACACTCACCCTAACCCTAACCCTAAACCTAACCCTATTCCTAAACCTAACCCTTAGCCTTACCCTAACCCTAACCCTTACCCTAACCCTAAACCTTACCCTTACCCTAACCCTAACGCTAACATTAAGCGTAACCCTAACCCTAACCCCTTAACCTAACCCTAACCCCTTAACCTAACCGTAACCCTAACCCTAACCCTAAACCTAACCTTAATGCTAACCCTAACCCTAACCATAACCCTTACCCTAACCCTAAACCTAACCCTAACCCTAATCCTTTCCCTAACCCTAACCCTAATCCTTACCCTTTCGCTAACCCTAACCCAAACACTAACTCTAACCTTAACACTAACCCTAACCCTAACCCTAACCTTACCCTTACCCTAACCCTAACCCTAAACCTAAACCTAACCCTATCTAACCTTAACCCTTACCGTTACCCTAACCATAAACCTAACCCTAAACCTAAACCTAACACTAACCCTAATCCTAAAACCTAACCCTAATGCTTACCCTTACCCTAACACTAACCCTAACCATAACCCTAACCCTAAATCTTACCCTTAACCTAAACCTAAGGCAATACCTTACCCTAAACCTAACCCTAACCCTAACCCTAACCATAACCATAACCCTAATCCTGAAACTAACGCTTACCCCTACCCAAACCCTAACCCTAACCCTAAACCTAAACCTAACCCTAAACTTAACCCTAACCCTTAACCTTACCCTAACCATAACTCTAACCCTAACCCTAAACCTAACTCTAACGCTAACCCTAAACCTTACTCTTACCCTAACCCTAACCCTAAACCTAACCCTAAATCTTACCCTTACCTCATCCTAACCCTAACCCTAAACATAAACCTAACCTTAACCCTAACCCTTATCCTTAACCTAACCCTAATCCTAACCCTTAACCTAACCCTAACCCTAAACTTAACCCTTACCCTTACCCTAACCATAACCCTAACCCTAAACTTAACCCTAACCCTAACCCTAAACCTAACCCTAAACCTTACCCTTACCCTTACCCTAAACCTCACACTAACCCTAACCCTAACCCTTACCGTTACCCTAAACCTAACCATAATAATAACCCTAACTCTAACCCTAACCCTAAACCTTACCCTACACTTACCCTAACCCTAACCCTAACCCAAACTCTTACCCTTACCTAACCCTAACCTTAATGCTAACCCTAAATCTAACCATAACCCTTACCCTATCCCTAACCCTAACCCTAATCCTTACCCTAACCCTAAGCCTAACACTAATCCTTACACTTTCCCTAACCCTAACCTTTACCCTTACCCTGACCCTAAACCTAACCCTAACCCTAACCCTAACCCTAAACTTACCCTTACCCTAACCCTAACCGTAAACCTAACCTTAACTCTATCTAATCCTAACCCTTACCCTTACCCTAACCCTAACCCTAAACCTAACCCTAACTGTAAACTTAATCCTAACCCTTACCCTTACACTAACCCTAACACTAACCCAAACCCTCACACTAACCCTGTCCTTAAACCTAACCCTAACCCTAACCCTAAGCCTAACCCTAACACTTACCCTAACCCTAACCCTAACCTTACCCTTACCCTTACCCTAACCCTGACCCTAAACTGAACCCCAACCCTAAACCTAACCCTAACCCTAACCCTTACCATAACACTACCCTAACCCTACCCCTAACCCTAACCCTAACACTTACCCTAACCCGAACACTAACCCTTACCCTAACCCTAATCCTAACCCTAACCCTAAAACTTACCCTTACCCTAACCCTAAAACTAACCCTAACCCGTACCCTATCCCTAAACCTAAACCTTAACCTAAACCTTACCCTAACCCTGACCCTAACCTTAACCCTAACGCTAAACCTAACCCTAACCCTAACCCTTACCCTTACCATAACACTAACCCTAAACCTAACCCTAACCCTAACCCTAACTCTAAACTTAACCCTAACCCTAAACCTAACCCTTGCCCTTACCCTAACCCTAACCCTAAACCTATAACTAACCATACCCCTAACCCTAACCCAACCCTAACCCTTACTCTTACCCTAACCCTAAACCTAAACCTAACCCTAACGCTAACCCTGACCCCAAACCCTAACCCTACCCTAACCCTAACCCTTACCCTCATCCTAACCCTAACCCTAACCCTAACACTTAGCCTTACCCTAACCCCTAACCTCACCCTAACGCTAAACCTTACCCTAACCCTAACCGTAAACCTTAACCTTACCCTAACCCTAAACCTAACGCTAACCCTAACCCTAACCCTAACCCTTTCCTTACCCTAACCCTAAACCTAACCCTAACCCTTAACCTTACACTTACCCTAAACCTAACCCTAATCGTTACCCTAAACCTAACCCTAACCCTAACCCTTACCCTTACCTTAACCCTAACCCTAACCCTAAGCCTTACCCTAACGCTAACCCTAACCCTAAACCTAACCCTTACCCTAAACCTAACCCTAACCCTAACCCTTAACCTTACCCTTACCCTAACCCTAACAATAATCCTAACCCTAACACTAACCCTAACCCTAACCCTAACCCTTACCCTTACCCTAACCCTAACCCTAAACTGAACCACAACAATAACCTAAACCTATCCCTAACTCTTACCCTAACTCTTACCCTAAACATAACCCTAACCCTAACACTTACCCTTACCCTAACCCTAACCCTAACCCTTACCCTAACCCTAACCCTAACCCCAAACCCTAACCCTAACCCTATCCCATACCCTTATCCTAAACCGAACCCTAATCCTAACCCTAACACTTACCCTTACCCTAACCCATACCCTAGTCCTAACCCTTACCCTAACCCTAAAGCTAAACATAACCCTAAACTTACGCTAACACTTACCCTTACCCTAACCCTAAACCTTTACCTAAACCTTACCCTTACCCTAAACCTAACCCTATCCCTAAACCTAACCCTAACGCTTACCCTAACCCTAACCCTAACCCTAACCCTAACCCTTACCCTTAACCTAACCCTAACCCTAACCCTAACCCTAACCCTAACCCTAAGCTTATCCATTTCCCTTACCCTAACCCTAAACCTAACCCTAACCCTTAACCTTACCCTTACCCTAAACCTACCCCTAACCCTTACACTAAACCTAACCCTAACCCTAACCCTTACCCTTACCTTAACCCTAACTCTAACCCTAACTCTTACCCTTACCCTAAGGCTAACCCTAACCCTAACCCTAACACTTACCCTAACCCTAAACGTTACCCTTACCCTAACCCTAACGCTAACATTAAGCGTAACCCTAACCCTAACCCCTTAACCTAACCCTAACCCTTAACCTAACCGTAACCCTAACCCTAACCCTAAACCTAACCTTAATGCTAACCCTAACCCTAACCATAACCCTTACCCTAACCCTAAACCTAACCCTAACCCTAATCCTTTCCCTAACCCTAACCCTAACCCTAATCCTTACCCTTTCCCTAACCCTAACCCAAACACTAACGCTAACCTTAACACTAACCCTAACCCTAACCCTAACCTTACCCTTACCCTAACCCTAAACCTAAACCTAAACCTAAACCTAAACCTAACCCTATCTAACCTTAACCCTTACCCTTACCCTAACCCTAAACCTAACCCTAAACCTAAACCTAACACTAACCCTAACCCTAACACCTAACCCTAACGCTTACCCTTACCCTAACACTAACCCTAACCATAACCCTAACCCTAAATCTTACCCTTACCCTAAACCTAAGGCAAAACATTACCCTAAACCTAACCCTAACCCTAACCCTTACCCTAAACCTAACCCTAATCCTGAAACTAACGCTTACCCCTACCCAAACCCTAACCCTAACCCTAAACCTAAACCTAACCCTAAACTTAACCCTAACCCTTAACCTTACCCTAACCATAACTCTAACCCTAACCCTAAACCTAACTCTAACGCTAAACCTAAACCTTTCTCTTACCCTAACCCTAACCCTAAACCTAACCCTAAATCTTACCCTTACCTCATCCTAACCCTAACCCTAAACCTAAACCTAACCTTAACCCTAACCCTTATCCTTACCCTAACCCTAACCCTAACCCTTAACCTAACCCTAACCCTAAACTTAACCCTTACCCTTACCCTAAACATAACCCTAACCCTAAACCTAACGCTAACCCTAACCCTAAACCTAACCCTAAACCTTACCCTTACCCTTACCCTAACCCTAACAATAACCCTAACCCTAACCCTTACCTTTACCCTAAACCTAACCATAATAATAACCCTAACTCTAACCCTAACCCTAAACCTTACCCTACACTTACCCTAACCCTAACCCTAACCCTAACCCTAACTCTTACCCTTACCTAACCCTAACCTCAATGCTAACCCTAAATCTAACCATAACCCTTACCCTATCCCTAAACCTAACTCTAATCCTTACCCTAACCCTAACCCTAACCCTAATCCTTACCCTAACCCTAAGCCTAACACTAATCCTTACCCTTACCCTAACCCTAACCCTAAACCTATCACTAACCCTACCCCTAAACCTAACCCAACCCTAACCCTTACTCTTACCCTAACCCTAAACCTAAACCTAACCCTAACCCTAACCCTGACACCAAACCCTAACCCTACCCTAACCCTAACCCTTACCCTCATCCTAACCCTAACCCTAACCCTAACACTTAGCCTTACCCTAACCCCTAACCTAACCCTAACGCTAACCCTTACCCTAAACCTAACCCTAAACCTTAACCTTACCCTAACCCTAAACCTAACGCTAACCCTAATCCTAACCCTAACCCTTTCCTTACCCTAACCCTAAACCTAACCCTAACCCTTAACCTTACCCTTACCCTAAAGCTAACCCTAATCGTTACCCTAAACCTAACCCTAACCCTAACTCTAACCCTTACCCTTACCTTAACCCTAACCCTAACCCTAAGCCTTACCCTAACGCTAACCCTAACCCTAACCCTAACCGTAAGCCTTACACTTACTCTCCCACTAACCCTAACCCTTACCCTTACCCTAACCCTAACCTTAACCCCAACCCTAAACCTAACCTTAACCCCAAGCCTAACCCTTACCCTAACATTAAATCTAACCCTAACCCTAACCCTAACCCTTACCCTAAACCTAACCCTAATCCTAACCCTAACCCTTACCATTACCAAAACCCTAACCCTAACCCTAACCGTAACCCTAACCCTAACCCTAAACTTAACCCTAACCCTTATACTTACCCTAACCCTCACCCTAACCGTAACCCAAACCTAACCCTATTCCTAACCCTAACCCTTACCCTTACCTTAACCCTAAACCTGACTCTAACACTAACCCTAACCCTAACCCTTTCCTTACCCTAACCCTAAACCTAACCCTAACCCTAACCCTTAACCTTACCCTTACACTAAACCTAACCCTAATCCTTACCCTAAACCTAACCCTAACCCTAACCCTTACCCTTACCTTAACCCTAACCCTAACCCTAAGCCTTACCCTAACGCTAACCCTAACCCTAACCCTAACCCTTAACCTTACCCTTACCATAAACCTAACCCTAATCCTTACCCTAAACCTAACCCTAACCCTAACCCTTACCCTTACCTTAACCCTAACCCTAACCCTAAGCCTTACCCTAACGCTAACCCTAACCCTAACCCTAACCGTAACCCTTACACTTACCCTAACCCTAACCTTAACCCCCACCCTAAACCTAACCTTAACCCCAAGCCTAACCCTTACCCTAATACTAAACCTAACCCTAACCCTAACCCTAACCCTTACCCTAAACCTAACCCTAATCCTAACCCTAACCCTTACCCTTACCAAAACCCTAACCCTAACCCTTACCGTAACCCTAACCCTAACCCTAAACTTAACCCTAACAGTTATACTTACCCTAACACTCACCCTAACCCTAACCCTAAACCTAACCCTATTCCTAAACCTAACCCTTAGCCTTACCCTAACCCTAACCCTTACCCTAACCCTAAACCTTACCCTTAACCTAACCCTAACGCTAACATTAAGCGTAACCCTAACCCTAACCCCTTAACCTAACCCTAACCCCTTAACCTAACCGTAACCCTAACCCTAACCCTAAACCTAACCTTAATGCTAACCCTAACCCTAACCATAACCCTTACCCTAACCCTAAACCTAACCCTAACCCTAATCCTTTCCCTAACCCTAACCCTAATCCTTACCCTTTCGCTAACCCTAACCCAAACACTAACTCTAACCTTAACACTAACCCTAACCCTAACCCTAACCTTACCCTTACCCTAACCCTAACCCTAAACCTAAACCTAACCCTATCTAACCTTAACCCTTACCGTTACCCTAACCATAAACCTAACCCTAAACCTAAACCTAACACTAACCCTAATCCTAAAACCTAACCCTAATGCTTACCCTTACCCTAACACTAACCCTAACCATAACCCTAACCCTAAATCTTACCCTTAACCTAAACCTAAGGCAATACCTTACCCTAAACCTAACCCTAACCCTAACCCTAACCATAACCATAACCCTAATCCTGAAACTAACGCTTACCCCTACCCAAACCCTAACCCTAACCCTAAACCTAAACCTAACCCTAAACTTAACCCTAACCCTTAACCTTACCCTAACCATAACTCTAACCCTAACCCTAAACCTAACTCTAACGCTAACCCTAAACCTTACTCTTACCCTAACCCTAACCCTAAACCTAACCCTAAATCTTACCCTTACCTCATCCTAACCCTAACCCTAAACATAAACCTAACCTTAACCCTAACCCTTATCCTTAACCTGACCCTAATCCTAACCCTTAACCTAACCCTAACCCAAAACTTAACCCTTACCCTTACCCTAACCATAACCCTAACCCTAAACTTAACCCTAACCCTAACCCTAAACCTAACCCTAAACCTTACCCTTACCCTTACCCTAAACCTCACACTAACCCTAACCCTAACCCTTACCGTTACCCTAAACCTAACCATAATAATAACCCTAACTCTAACCCTAACCCTAAACCTTACCCTACACTTACCCTAACCCTAACCCTAACCCAAACTCTTACCCTTACCTAACCCTAACCTTAATGCTAACCCTAAATCTAACCATAACCCTTACCCTATCCCTAACCCTAACCCTAACCCTTACCCTAACCCTAAGCCTAACACTAATCCTTACACTTTCCCTAACCCTAACCTTTACCCTTACCCTGACCCTAAACCTAACCCTAACCCTAACCCTAACCCTAAACTTACCCTTACCCTAACCCTAACCGTAAACCTAACCTTAACTCTATCTAATCCTAACCCTTACCCTTACCCTAACCCTAACCCTAAACCTAACCCTAACTGTAAACTTAATCCTAACCCTTACCCTTACACTAACCCTAACACTAACCCAAACCCTCACACTAACCCTGTCCTTAAACCTAACCCTAACCCTAACCCTAAGCCTAACCCTAACACTTACCCTAACCCTAACCCTAACCTTACCCTTACCCTTACCCTAACCCTGACCCTAAACTGAACCCCAACCCTAAACCTAACCCTAACCCTAACCCTTACCATAACACTACCCTAACCCTACCCCTAACCCTAACCCTAACACTTACCCTAACCCGAACACTAACCCTTACCCTAACCCTAATCCTAACCCTAACCCTAAAACTTACCCTTACCCTAACCCTAAAACTAACCCTAACCCGTACCCTATCCCTAAACCTAAACCTTAACCTAAACCTTACCCTAACCCTGACCCTAACCTTAACCCTAACGCTAAACCTAACCCTAACCCTAACCCTTACCCTTACCATAACACTAACCCTAAACCTAACCCTAACCCTAACCCTAACTCTAAACTTAACCCTAACCCTAAACCTAACCCTTGCCCTTACCCTAACCCTAACCCTAAACCTATAACTAACCATACCCCTAACCCTAACCCAACCCTAACCCTTACTCTTACCCTAACCCTAAACCTAAACCTAACCCTAACGCTAACCCTGACCCCAAACCCTAACCCTACCCTAACCCTAACCCTTACCCTCATCCTAACCCTAACCCTAACCCTAACACTTAGCCTTACCCTAACCCCTAACCTCACCCTAACGCTAAACCTTACCCTAACCCTAACCGTAAACCTTAACCTTACCCTAACCCTAAACCTAACGCTAACCCTAACCCTAACCCTAACCCTTTCCTTACCCTAACCCTAAACCTAACCCTAACCCTTAACCTTACACTTACCCTAAACCTAACCCTAATCGTTACCCTAAACCTAACCCTAACCCTAACCCTTACCCTTACCTTAACCCTAACCCTAACCCTAAGCCTTACCCTAACGCTAACCCTAACCCTAAACCTAACCCTTACCCTAAACCTAACCCTAATCCTAAACCTAACCCTTACCCTTACCAAAACCCTAACCCTAACCCTAACCGTAACCCTAACCCTAACCATAAACTTAACCCTAACCCTTATACTTACCCTAACCCTCACCCAAACCCTAACCCTAAACCTAACCCTATTCCTAAACCTAACCCTTATGCTTACCCTAACCCTAACCCTAAACCTAACCCTAACCCTAACCCTAACCCTAAACTTAACACTAACCCTTATACTTACCCTAACCCTAACCCTAACCCTAAACCCAACCCTAACCCTAACCCTAACCTTAACCCTAAACCTTACACTTACCCTAACCCTAACCCTAAACCTAACCCTAACCCTAACCCTAACCTTAACCCTAAACCTTACCCTTACCCTAACCCTAACCCTAACCCTAACCCTTACCCTTACCCTAACCCAAACCCTAGCCTTAAACCTAACCCTCACCCTAACCCCTAACAATAACTGTAACCCTAACCCTAACCCTAACGCTTACCCTTACCCTATCCCTAAACCTAACCCTAACACTAACCCCTAACCCTAACCCTAACCCTAACCCTAACCCTAAACTTTACACTTAACCCCAACACTAAACCTAAACCTATCCCTAACCCTTACCCTAACACTTACCCTAACCCTAACCCTAACGCTAACACTTACCCTTACCCTAACCCTAACCCTAACTCTTACCCTAACCCTAACCCTAACCCTAACCCTAACACTTACCCTAATTATTACCCTAACCCTAACCCAAAACCTAACCCTAACCCTGACCCTAACCCTAACATTCAACCTAAACCTTACCCTTACCCTAACCCTAACCCTAACCCTAACCCTAACCCTTACCCTTACCCTAACCCAAACCCTAACCTTTACCCTAACCCTAACCCTAACCCTATCCCCAAACCTAACCCTAAACCTTACACTAACCCTTACCCTTAACCTACCCCTAACCCTATCCCTAAACATTACCCTTACCCTAAACCTAGTCCTATCCCTAACACTAACCCTAACCCTTACCCTAACACTAACCCAAACCCTAACCTTTACCCTTACCCTAACCCTAAACCTAAACCTAACCATAACCCTAAGCTTATCCATTTCCCTTACCGTAACCCTAAACCTAATCCTAACTCTTAACCTTACACTTACCCTAAACCTCACCCTAACCCTTACCCTAAACCTAACCCTAACCCTAACCCTTACCCTTACCTTATCCCTAACCCTAACCCTAACCCTTACCATTACCCTAAGGCTAACCCTAACCCTAACCCTTACCCTAAACCTAAACCTAACCCTAACCCTAAACCTTACACTTACCCTACCCCTAACGCTAACATTAACCCTAACCCTAACCCCTAAACCTAACCGTAACCCTAACCCTAACCCTAAACCTTACCTTTACCCTAACCCTAACCTTAATGCTAACCCTAACCCTAACCATCACCCTTACTCTATCCCTAACCCTAACTCTAACCCTAATCCTTAACCTAACGCTAACCCTAACCCTAACCATAATCCTTACCCTTTCCCTACCCCTAAACCTAACCCTAACCCTAACCCTTACCCTTACCCTAAACCTAACCCTAAACCTAACCCTAACACTATCGCTAACCTTAACCCAAACCCTAACCCTAACCCTAACCTTACCCTTACCCTAACCCTACACCTAACCCTAACCCTATCTAACCCTAACCCTTACCCTTACCCTAACCCTAACCCTAAAACTATCCCTAACCCTAACCCTTACTCTTATCCTAACGCTAACCCTAACCCTAACCCTAACAGATACCCTTACCCTAACCATAAGCCTAACCCTAACTCTAACTCTAAGCCTAACCCTAAACCTAACCCTTACCCTTACCCTAATCCTAACCCTAACTCTAACCCTACCCCTTACCCTTACCCTAAACCTAACCCTAACAAAAACCCTAACACTTACCCTAAACCTAACCCTAACCCCAACACTAAACCGAACCCTGACCCTAACACTACCCCTTACCCTTATCCTAACCCTAACCCTAAACTTAACCCCAACCCTAAACCTAACCCTAACCCTAACCCTTACCCTTCATTTACCCTAACCCTAACCCTAACCCTAACTCTTACCGTTACCATAACCCTAAACCTAACCCTAACCCTAACCATAAACCCTAACCCTAACCCTAACCCTTACACTTACCCTAACCCTAACCCTAATCCTAACCCAATCACTAACCCTAACCCTAACCCTAACCCTTACCATAACCCTAACCCTAATCCAAACCTAACGCTTACACCTACCCAAACCCTAACCCTAACTCTAAACCTAAACCTAACCCTAAACTTAACCCTAACCCTTACCCTCACCCTAACTCTAACCCTAACCCTAACCCTAACCCTAACCCTAAACCTAACTCTAACCCTAACCCTAACGCTTACCCTTACCCTATACCTAACCCTAAACCTAACCCTAACCCTTACCCTTACCTCATCCTAACCCTAAACCTAACCCTAACCCTAACCTTAACCCTAACCCTTATCCTTACCCTAACCCTAACCCTAACCCTTAACCTAACCCTAAACCTAAACTTACTCCTTACCCTTACCCTAACCATAACCCTAACCCTAAACCTAACCCTAACCCTAACCCTAAACCTAACCCTAACCCTTACCCTTACCCTTACCCTAAACACTAACCATAACCCTAACCTCAACCCCAACACTAAACCTAAACTAACCCTAACCCTAAACCTTACCCTACACTTACCCTAACCCTAACCCTAACCCTAACTCTTGCCCTTAACCTAACCATAACCTTAATGCTAACCCTAAACCTAACCATAACCCTTACCCTATCCCTAACCCTAACCCTAATCCTTACTCTAACCCTAAGCCTAACACTAATCCTTACCCTTTCCCTAACCCTAACCCTAACCCTAACCCTAACCCTAACCCTAACCTTTACCCTTACCCTAACCCTAACCCTAAACCTAACCCTAACCCTAACCCTAACCCTAAACTTACCCTTACCCTAACCCTAACCGTAAACCTAACCTCAACTCTTTCTAATCCTAACCCTTACCCTTACCCTAACCCTAACCCTAAACATAACCCTAACTCTAAACTTTATCCTAAACCTTACCCTTACACTAACCATAACACTAACCCTAACCTTCACCCTAACCCTATCCTTAAACCTAACCCTCACCCTAAGCCTAAGCCTAACCCTAACACTTACCCTAACCCTAACCCTAACCTTACCCTTACCCTTACCCTACCCTGACCCTAAACTTAACCCCAACCCTAAACCTAACACTAACCCTAACCCTTACCATAACACTTACCCTAACCCTAACCCTAACCCTGACCCTAACACTTACCCTAACCCGAACACTAACCCTTACCCTAAACCTAACCCTAACCCTAACTCTAACCCTAACCCTTACCCTAACAATAAACCTAACTCTAACCCCTACATTAACCCTAATCCCAACCCTAAACCTTAACCTAACCCTTACCCTAACCATGACCCTAACACTAACCCTAACCTTAACCCTAACACTACCCCTAACCCTAACCCTAACCCTTACCCTTACCATAACACTAACGCTAAACCTAACCCTAACCCTAACCCTAACTCTAACCTTAACCCTAACCCTAAACCTAACCCTTGCCCTTATCCTAACCCTAACGCTAAACCTATCACTAACCCTAACCATAACCCTAACCCTAACTCTTACTCTTACCCTAACCCTAAACCTATACCTAACCCTAACCCTAACCCTAACCCCAAACCCTAACCCTACCCTAACCCTAACCCTTACCCTTATCCTAACACTAACCCTACACCTAACCCTAAACCTATCTAACCCTAACCCTTACCCTTACCCTAACCCTAACCCTAAACCTAACCATAACCCTAACCCTAACACCTAACCCTAACCCTAACCCTTACCCTTACCCTATCCCTAACCCTAACCCTAACCCTAAACCTTACCCTTACCCTAAAACCAACACTAACCCTTACCCTAAACCGAACTCTAACCC
>JANJXV010000977.1:177500-182500 GCA_024803745.1 Megascapheus bottae | reverse complement strand
TAACCGTAACCCCTAACCCTAACCCTAACCCTAACCCTTACCCGTATCCTAAACCTAACCCTAACCTTAATGCTAACTCTAAGCTTAATCCTAACCCTAACCCTTACCCTAACTCTAACCCTAACCCTAACCCTTACCCTTACCCTAACCCTAACCCTAAACCTAATCCTAACACTTACCCTAACCCTAACACTAACCCTAATCCTAAACCTTACTCTAACCCTAACCCTAACCTTAAACCTAACACTTATTCCAAAAATAACGCTAACCCTAACCCTAACCCTTAACCTATCCCTAACATTAACCCTAACCCTTACCCTAACCCTAACCCTAACCCTAACCCTATCACCTAAACCTAACCCTGACCCTAACTCTAACACTTACCCTTATCCTGACAATAACCGTAACCCTAACACTCACCCTTACCCTAAACCTTAACCTAACCCTAACATTAACCCTAACCCTTACCCTAACCCTAAACCTAACCCTAACACTAACACTTACCCTTACCCTTACCCTAACCCTAATCCTAGCAGTAACCCTAACCCTAACCCTAACCCTTATCTTATCCGCACCACATACCCTTACCCTAACCCTAACGCTAACCCTAACTCTAACCCTAAACCTAAAAATAAACCTAACCCTAACCCTAACCCTAACCCTTACCCTAACCCTAACCTTAACCCAAACTCTAAACCTACCTCTAAACCTAACCCCAAACCTTACACTTACACTAACCCTAACCCTAAACCTACACCTAACCCTAACCCTACCCCTAACCCTTACCCTAAACCTAACCATAATCCTAACCCTATCCCTTACCCTTACCCTAACCCTAACCCTAAAACTAACCCTAACCCTATCCTTAACCCTAACCCTTACCCTTACACTAACCCTAACTCTAACCCTAACCCTAAACCTAAACCTAACCCTAAACCTAACCTTTACCCTTACCCGAACCCTAAGCCTAAACCTAACCCTTACCCTAACCCTAAACCTTACCCTAACCCTAACCCTAACCCTAACACTTACCCTAACCCTAACCCTAACCCTTACCCTTACCCTAACCCTAACACTAACCCTTACCCTAACCCTAACCCTAATCCTAACAGCTAACCCCAAATCTTAACCTAACCCTGCCCTAACCCTAACCCTAACCCTTACCCTAACTCTAACCCTAACCCTTACCCTAACCATAACCTGACCCTAACCCTAAAACTAACCCTAAACCTAACCCTAAACATAACACTTCCCCTTACCGTAACCCTAACCCTAAACCTAACACTACCCTAACCCTAACCATTACCCTTAACCTAAACCTAACCCTAACTCTAACCCTAACCCTTACCCTTACCCTAACCCTAACCCTAACACTATTCCTAACCCTAAACCTAACCCTAACCCTTACACTAACCCTAACCATAACCCTTACACTAACCCTAATCTCAACTTTAACCCTAACCCTAAACCTGACCCTAACCCTTATCCTTAACCTAAACCTTACCCTAAACCTAACCCTAACCCTAACCCTAACACTTACCCTTAACCTTACGCTAACCCTAAACCTAGCCCTAACCCTAACCCTAACACTTACCCTTACCATAACTGTAACCCACAACCTAACCCTAACCCTAACACTAACCCCTAATCCTAAACCTAAACCCTAATCCTTACACTTACCCTAACCTTAACCCTAACCGTAACACTTACCCTTAACCTAAACCTAACCCTAACCCTAACCTTTACCCTAACCCTAACCCTAACCCTAACACTTACCCATACCCTAAACCCTACCCTAACCCTAACCCTTACCGTAACCCTACCCTAACCCTAACACTAACCCTAACCCTTAACTTACCCTAACCCTAAACCTAACCGTAACCATAACCTTAACTCTAACCCTTACCCTGACTCTAACCCTAACCATAACCCTAAACCTAACCCTAAACCTTACCCTTACCCTAAACCTAACCCTAACCCTAACCCTTACTTAACCCTAACCCTAACCCTAACCCTTACTTAACCCTTACCCTAACCCTAACCCTAACACTTACCCTAACACTAAACCTAACCCTAACCATTACCCTAACCAAAAGCCTAACATTCACCCTAACCCTTATCCTAACACTAACACTAACCCTAACCCTAACCCTAACCCTTTACCTAACACTAAAACTAACCCTAACCACTAACCCTAACCCTTACCCTAACCCTAACCCTAACCCTAAACCCTAACCCTAACCCTAACCCTAACCACTAACCCTAACCCTGACACTAACTCTAAAACTTACCCTTATCCTAATCTAACCCTAACCCTAACAGTTACCCTTACCCTTAACCCTACCCTAACCCTAACTCTAAACATAACAATTACCCTAACCCTAACCCTAACCCTTACGCTTACCCTAACCCTAAACCTCACCCTAACGCTAACCTTAACCCTAACCCGTACCCTTACCCTAACCCTAACCCTAACCCTAACCCTAAACCTTACCCTTACCCTAAACCTAACCCTAACCCTTACCCTAAACCTAACCCTAACCCTAACCCTTACCCTTACCTTAGCCCTAACCCTAACACTCACCCTTACCCTTACCCTTACCCTAATGCTAACCCTATACCTAAATCTAACCCTATCCCTAACACATACCCTTACCCTAACCCTAACCCTAACCCTAAACCTAAGAATAACCCTAACCCTAACCTTAACCCTAACCCTTACCCTAACCCTAACCTTAACCAAAAATCTAAACCTAACACTAACCCTAACACTAACCTTTACCTTTACCCCAACCCTAACCCTAAACCTAACCCTAACAATAACCCTACCCCTAACCCTTACCCTAAACCTAACCCTATCATAACCCTAACCCTTACCTTTACCCTAACCCTAAACCTAACAGTAAAACTAACCCTAGACCTAACCTTAACCCTAACCCTTACCCTTAACCTAACCCTAACTCTAACCCTAACCCTAACCCTAAACCTAACCCTAGCCATTACACTTACACTAACCCTAACCCTAATCCTAAGCCTTACCCTAACCCTAACCCTAAACTTAACACTTACCATAACCCTAACCCTAACACTTACCCTAACCCTAACCCTAACACTAAATCTTACCCAAACCCTAACCCAAACCCTTACCATTACCCTAACCCTAACCCTAACCCTAAACCTTACCCTTACCCTTATTCAATCCTAACGCTTACCCTTACCCTTACCCTTACCCTAACCCTTACCCTTACCCTAACCCTAACCTTAATCCTAACCCTTACCCTAACCCTAAACCTAACCCTCATCCTAACCCTAACACTTACCCTAACCCTAACCCTAACACTTACCCTAACCCTAACCCTAACCCTAACACTTACCCTTACCCTAACCCTAAACCTAACCCTAACCCTTACCCTTACCCTAAACCTAACGCTAACCCTTACCCTTACCCTAAACCTAACCCTAACCCTAACCCTTACCCTTACCCTAACCCTAATCCTAACCCTAAACCTTACACTTACCCTTACCCTAATCCTAACCCAAACCCTTACCCTAACCCTAACCCTAAACCTAAACTAATCTGTACCCTTACCCTAACCCTAACCCTAAACTTAACCCTAACCGTAACCCTAACCCTTATCCTTACCCTAACCCTAACCCTAACACTAAACCTTACACTTACCCTTACCCTAACCCTAACCCTAACCCTTACCGTAACCCTAACCCTAACCCTAAACTAACCTTTACCCTTACCCTAACCCTAACCCTAACTCTAACCCTAACACTTACCCTTAACCTAACCCTAAATCTAAACCTAACCCTAACCCTAACCCTAACCCAAACCTTAACCAAAACCCTCACACTAAATCTAACCCTAACCCTAACCCTTACCCTTTCCCTAACCCTAACCCTAACCCTAACCCGTAACAATTTCCCTTAACCTAACCCTAACCATAACCCTTACCCTTACCCTAACCCTAACCCTAACCCTAACCCTTACACTAACCCTAACCCTAACCATAACCACTACCCTATACCTAACCCTAACCCTAACACTAACCCTAACCCTAACCCCTAACCCTAACCCTAAACATAACCCTTACCCCTAACCCTCTCCCTAACCCTAACCCTAACCCTTACCCTAACCCTAACCCTAACCCTAACCCTAATCTTAACCCCAACTTTAAATCTAACCGTAACCCTAACCCTAACGCTTACCCTAACCCTAACCATAACCATAACCCTAACCCCTAACCCTAACCCTACACCTAACCCTAACCCTTACCCTTATCCTAACCCTAACCCTAACCCTAACCCTTACCTGAAACCTAACCCTAACCCTAACTCTAACACTTACCCTAACCCTAACCCTAACCCTAAACCTTACCCTAAACTTAACCCTAACCCTAACCCATACCCTAACCCTAACCCTAACCCTAACCCCTAACCCTAACCCTTAACCTAACCCTAACCCTAAACCTAACCCTAACCCTTACCCTAACCCTAACCATCACCCTTATCCTAACCCTAACCCTAACCCTAACCCTTACCCTTACCCTAACCCTAACCCTAACCCTAAACCTAACCCTAACCCTAACTCTAACACTAACCTTAACCTTAACCCTAACCCTAACCCGCACCCTATCCCTTACCTTTACCCTAACGCTAACCCTAACCCTTACCCTTACCCTAACCCTAACCCTAATCTTAACCCCAAACCTAAACCTAACCATAATCCTTACCATAACCCTAATCCTAACCCTAACCCTAACAATAACTCTTACCCTTACCATAACACTAACACTAACTCTAACCCCAACCATAAACCTAACCCTAAACCTAACCCCTAACGCTAACCATAGCCAAAACCCTAGCCCCTTACCCTAACCCTAACCCTAACCGTTACCCTTAACCTAACATTAACCCTAACCGTAACACTTAACATTACCCTAACCCTAATCCTAACCCTAACCCTTACCCTAACCCTAACCCTAACCTTAACC